>JADLIF010000669.1:0-69057 GCA_016648015.1 Steinernema khuongi | reverse complement strand
TACAAATACAAAGATTTTATTCAAATAAAGACATCCAAAAAAAGTTGCAAATTTGTTTTGACTTGAAATAGCCCTTTTTATAAGAGCTTGAGATCCACCTTTGGGCCACAGAATAAGAAAGACTTGTGCAGTCTAATGCTGCTTATGTTGAGTCTTAGTGCTCTTCATATGAGAAATAAATGAGGTTTAAATGGACCGCCATCTTCTATGCACCAACCCAATATATCGGAATATCAGAAATAAAACAATTGCCTAGGAAAGACGTAGACCAACTGGTGCCACAAAAAACTCGTTTAGTCGTTTATTGTAAGTGCTAAGATTTCACAGGGTACGTTGGCCTTTTCAAGGTGTGATGTCCTTTTCAGAGTATTTCGCTGCTTAAAATTTGAAAGAATTTGGAGCAAACAGGATGTGCGTCATTGGTGTAGTATATAATATTACTTCAGGGCAAAATGTATCGTCCTGTTTTTAATACATTTCTTGTTATTCATTTAGCAGAAAATGGTATGACGTTGGCGTTACAGTTTACACTATCAGCTATTAACACTTCAATGCCCTTTAATGTATTGCACTGAAGGGCATTTTATATATAAATACATACTTAAATAGAGAATTGCGTTTAAAGAACAAGATTTCATAGAATCCATTAACGTTGCCAACAGAACAGGAACGAATTCACTTAAATTATACAAAATGTCATTGTTTCGCTTACAAGCAGATTACTCCAATTGATACAGTCGGATTGAAACGAAATTGGGTTTATTCAAAATGGGTTTAGATATGTAGTACTATAGTGCAAAAACTATCGGCCCGTTTTTGGATTTCGTGGTGAACGGACCAGAACAATACCGTAATCCCCCAAAATCCAACCCTCCGCAAACTAAAAAACCTCATTGGATAGTTCTCGACGAGGCCGATTTTTAAGTGTAAAAAGTCCGGAAAAAAGGACGCTTAAAAATTCCGTCTCCGCGCGGATTGCCTGAATCGAAATTTTTCGGTACCGATTTTTTCGGTTTTCGAAATTTTTGCACAGTATTTGAAACCTGAAAAACGGTCAGAAGTGGAGAAGTTGGCGGTGTTGAACACGATGCACATGGTTTTAGAGCGGACTGAGGCACAAAACAACGCCTAAGGGCGAGTTTCCATCAGAGTGCTGCTAAACGTTTTCGCACATTTTGCTCGGTTACACGCTCCGTAGCGTTCTGATTCCTTTTGCACCGTATTCAGCACCCTCGATTACTGAGTATAGACAAGTACACAGATTTCTGACAAACTGTCAAGATATTTTTTGTTAGGTATTTTTTAGGTTGCTCGTCCATTGGCACTTCTCTCTTTGAACATAACAAAAAACTTGATTCTATTGGGTTGATGCAGTGAAAATGAGTACACTTTTCAATGACATTTTTATGTCCTTATTTTAATAACATGTTTGTCCTTGAAATTCGTTCTTTATGAACTGGAAACAACAGCAGACTGACAGGGCACCATCTGGGCTATATCTTGCCTTAGCGACAAAATTTCTGTGAAAAAGCATAGAGCTAAAAACGGCAAAATTTTAGGAGTGAGATACTGGGAAGGGATCGATAGCAAGGCGACACTTCATACTATTATCTGCTCACAACAGCTGAACAAGACGGCTGCTTGCGTTATAAAGAGAATCAGTGGGGGGGACATTGTCGACATTATTTTAAAACGCCTATTCTTTTGAGGTGCTTTGACTGTTTTTGCTGCATGATAGCTTAAATTGCAGCTCAGCTGACGCGCTACAAAACTTATGTCTTCGATTTTTCTGAATCCTCCAGGATTCTAATTTAGAAGCCTTTCAAGCTTATCGTGTCGGGAGCCAAGAACCGATGCTATCATTTAAGCAATGCTATCATTTAAGCGATGCTATCATTTAAGCGATGCTATCATTTAAGTGATGCTAAAATTCGAATCTAATCCAATGCAAGCCTTCTAAATCCACCAGGATTCGAGCCTTCTAAAATGGATTCTAAAATTATTAAACGCGCGTAGTGGTGTTTTTTTAACTCAAATAAGGTAGAGATAGCGCGTGAAGCTTTTCAACTTCTTCTCAGGCAGCGAAGGCCAAAGCGCGTATGGGTTAACTTCTAAGTAGGCGAAAGCTCAGAATCCAAAGAATACCTTCTATAGTCAAATCGTTGCGGGACCTCTAAAGAAGCAAGGCCAGGGCAGGGTTCACTTCTGAGAACGTAAAGGTTGCTTACCTTTTGCTCATAACTTTTGCCCCTCTACAATCCGTAGGCGACGGAATTTTCAGAATCATCCAGGATTCTGCTCCAGAAGCCAATCAATCTTATCGTGCCGGGACCCAAAGCAATGCTATCGTTTAAGCAATGCTATCCGGCTTCTTTGGAAGTGTTATCACGTGGGCTTATAGGAAGTGGGCTCAGTATCCAAAATGTGCCTTCTAAAGTCAAATCGTTGCGGGATCTCTTAACTTCCGGGTTAACTTCTTAGAACGTAGGTCTTAGGAACGTAGGGTGAGTGTTTTGCGCTAAAATTTGGTGGGGATACACATCGGATGGGCTTCACTTTTTTCCAAGTGGATTCCTCTGGATCTACAAAGATTCTGCTTTAGAAGCCGACCAAGGTCGTTGTGTTGCTGATGCTATGCAACTGATGCTATACAACCGATGCTATTCAACTGATGCTATGTAACTGATGCATCGCAAGAACTTCCAAGTCCATAACTTATCTCCACATTCACAAATCTCTGTTGTCCCCGACAAACCTCTTAGGAAGCAAAGAAGATCTTGAGTCAGTCCAAAGAGCGAAGCGATTTCTCTCGCTCAGCTTCGGACTTCCTTTCGGCGAACCTCTTCCGGCTTAGGCCTGCACTTAGACCTGATGCTTAGCTTTTTAAGTTTGCATCTGCGAATTTCTGCCAGCTTCGGCATTGCGAGCGTCAGCACATCTGCCGCTTCGGCGAACCTCCTACAGCTTAGGCCTTCTGCCATTCCTGATGCTCAGCTTCTTAAGTCTGCATCCGCGCATTTCTGCTAGCTTCGGCGAACCTCATGGAACCCCGACGGATGGCGGCCCCCCTATAGGGGCCGGCCGACCCCGCGAAGCGGGGCGAGTCGGGGAACGCGCGAAGCGCGTTTCACGCAACTGCTAACCACCACGCACGAGCCCCGCGAAGCGGGGCGAGCGGCCCGCCGCAGGCGCGAGGCTGCTACGCAGCCTCGTTCTATCCAAGAAAAGAGATCAAACATGAAAAAAGTCATTTTGCAACATGACAGCTCAAAACCACATGTTAAAAAATTGACCCGTTCTAAATTCCACGATTTAGGCTGGGAAGTTCTCACCCACCCACTTTATAGCCCAGACTTTGCCAAATCAGATTGCCACTTTTTCCGGTCAGTGAGCAAGGAACTCCATGGGCACCAGTTCAATTCAATCAAAGAGGTCGAAATCTGGCTCCAATCTTATTTTGATTCAAAACTTCCCACATTTTACGAGCGCGGAATCCGCCGCTTGCCCACGAAGTGTGCAGAAGTTGTACTTCATAATAGTGATTACATCGGATCCTAGCGATGTATATTCAGGAATAAACTGACGCTTAAAAAGTGGGACATTAATTATCCACCAACCCAATACACCGATCGTTTTCACGATTTTATGAGAAGACAGTCCGCACACAAACACGTTCTCTTCAAGCTCGGAGAGCATATGACTGCTGCCGATGAGTGCACGTAATCCGCACATATTTTTGTTTTTCATGTAGTATTTTTTTTTTTGCCTGATCAGTGATTTGCCGAAAACGAGTGAGTGCTGCACCGATCCGTTGTTTTCCACGTTTCTTTCCGTAAATCTTCATATGCAAGTCAGTCACCTTCCCAGGTTGCGGCCCTTTCCAACATTGCTTGTATTAAATCAAAGTTTTTAGTTGATCTGCGGGTTTTCGTAACTTAATTAACAGCTATAGCCATAAATATGTAATTTCATGTTCCAGGAAGGCAATAGCAAGCGGGAGAAGTTGTGTGCGGAAAACTTAAAACTGTAAACCACACGCGGCTCGGTGAGCAGAGCGGCCACATATGCATTACGGTGACTATGACCCTGCGAACTAGTGATCTTTGCGTAATTGCTGCTACTTTGTCGTTTTAAGCACTTCAGCGTGCGCCAGGCGCTGATTCCGACGCTCCGAGCACGCACACGTCTCGTTTTGTTCGTCACAGTATTCCACCTTGTTAAATCGCTACGTCTTCCTCCTATTTGCATGCTTGTCAATCATTGGAGTTTCTGAGTGGACCGATAGGCGGCGCTATCACCTTTCGCTTTGCCCCTGCATCCCCCAATGCTTGATCCTGTCTTGTGACTGGAGAAGAACTGGTTCATTCCAGTGTAGCTTATTGCTCTACTGAGAATACTGCATGGGAGAGAACTTTGTGACCAGTTTCGTGACCTCTTATGACCAACAAAAATCCGGTTTGTGCTTGTCAATAATTCAAAACTGTCTTAAGCGGACGTTTCAATGGCGCTAAATTAAAACAGAAGCTACCTTATTTACGTGCAAAGTAAGGAGCACTAAGCAGGGTCGTATTTACTCTTCTGCTAATTCTCTAACACGAACATTATTTGCACTATTTAAAATAATCGATTACTGAACTGGGCGCCAGAGATCATTTTCTGTTTCCATGTCACCACAGAACTCTGACTGCGTGATAACGATAACCGCACAGTTTAGCAAAGGACTGTCCTCGTATCCTGTAGCGAAGAAAAATCATATTTCTGTTTACCAACTGCTCTCCGCTTTGGTTGTGAAACTGAGATCATAACACATCTGAGGGCAAAAGCTTTCATTCTCATTTTTCTATGCACCACAACTGTGAGGAAAAGCAGAGCTTTTATGTGACTGCACAATGTGTGCCATTTTGTGATTCTGATAATTTTTTTGTCGATGAATGTTAACGTATCTTATTAACATTTGCCGTTTCTTAGTGATTTGCGGTCCTTTCTGCCGTCGCGAAGTCGCGTCCACATTCCATACAACTGGATAACAAAAATCTGCTTGCTTGTCGCATCATGTGGGGGATGCCGGAACGTTGATGGAACGCTGAAGTTAGCAAACAGAAACATTGCATCTTGCCGTTTCACGAATGCGACCTTGAACGCAAGTCGTGAGACACATATTCAGGTTCCATTGGTGTGGGATTCATATTTTCAACGATTATTTAAGACATTGCTCATAAAATCCTTTATTTACAAACCCAATTTACATTTTACATATTTATTTATATATTTATATTTACATATACGTATTTACAAACACAATTTACAATTTACAATTTATTTACAAAGACAATTATTTACAATGAAAATAACTACGGTCGGAAAATTTTTGTTTATTTTATTCAAGCTTTTACGTGACCAGTTAAAGCAATAATTTTTAATTTCCATATGATACACAACAAGGCAGGCGCCAACTCGTGCGTTTCTGCAACAAATGTGCTTCAATCGATTTAAGCTGCACGTATTGTTGCGAAGATGTGGCGCCTCTGCGTGTCATAGTTCGTCTCAGCAGTATTACACTTGTGACGTTGCCCAGGTTTCGCACTCATTTGCCCCTGGTTCGCATGTGTTTCTCCCTCCATTTATTGGGTGCCCAGGATTTTGTGTTTACCGATCGCAGTCGATTCGCCCAATGTTTATTTAGATGGCAAATGTGAGTTCTCGCAGAGAGGTGCCCGTATTTGAAGCAAATTCGGAGCTATTGTTCCTAATGTATTCCTGGAAAACTCCTGGATCACCTATATGTGTAGTACTAATGTAAACTGCGATCAACCGATTGTTTTTCGCAAACTAATAGAAAATAATCGTCGTGAGAACTTTGTCGCTCTTTTTTCCTTTCACAATATTTAATTACAACCTACATATTTGCCCACCGTGCTCTTTCGAAATCTGTTCACAGAGCCATAGAGCTATTGTAAGGGAGTAATAGAGCATATTTCTTTAGCATTTTTGTCTTAGAACTCTGGTTTCGGTTCAATGTGAGAAGATTTTTGATACGAGCAGCGTGGAATGTTGTTCGCCGTCAAGGAGGACTTTGTACTATGCTCCTTGTCTATTGTTTGGTGTTCCGCCTTACGCTGTCTATTGAACGCCTCTCAGCATAAACAATGGGTCTATTGTTTTATGCGTGACATTACTTTTTCTAAACTGTGACAGCCAAGCAGAGGTTAGTGTTGATTGTGCTTTCCTTCGATTTAACAAAAACGATTTTATTTCTCGAATCTGCGGTATTACTCCGCGTGAGACACCATATATATTGGGTTGGTGCATAATAAATGGTCCCTTTTCTCAAGCAATTTTATTGGCGATTATTGCTATGATTAAACATAAGCGCTATTAGACTCCAGAAGTTGTTCTTAATGTGTGGCTTAAAGGTGGATCCCACGCTCTTAGAATGAGATACATTCCGAGTCAAAAATAATATGTACCCATTTTTTGATGTCCTTATTTTAATAACATGTTTGTCCTTGAAATTCGTTCTTCATGAACTGGAAACGACAGCAGACTGACAGGGCACGATCTGGGCTGCATTATACGTTAGCGAGAAATTTTTAGTGCAAAACGATAGAGTTAAAAACGGGTCACATTTGAAAGATGCGGTTTTCTATATTTGTCAGGAAGACGGACATTTTTTACATTTTGGTTTCTTTCTTGGCTTTGCCGCCAGCGATCTGTCCAGCTGTTATGTACGCAAGTAGCTGGAAGGTGTGGTTTGCTGCTGTGCTTTTCCCAGAATCTGACTGCTTAACTGTCCTATCGTACACAGATCATAACATGTTTCTCTGATTTTCTTCAATTGACATTTTCCTTTTTCAATTTTTTTCATTTACGTTTTTAAGTTTTCCGAACAACCTTCTACACATTTATGTGGACGGCGGACTGTTGCCTAAAACGTGACTGAGGCGGACGGTAATTTGCTGCACGCATAAATTTTTCAGAAGCCTTTTTGCCATGGAATGTCAAAGATCCGAATAGTAAAGTACCCCATAGGTCTCTTTTTCTGAATTTTTTGACAGTGTTATTTGGACATGTCTTGGTGTGTACATAATTTCCGTGAAGTCCGTTTCGGCCCGTATCCGCAAACGAATTTTTTAAGGAGTTCTTTTTACCCTAACTATACCATAACTGCCTATATTGGAACCCCACAGCGTGACGTTTTAGGTGCCATTCAATAGAGCTCAATCTGATCGATTTTTTTTCGAGTTGAATAAGAAGCAGTCAAAATAGCCAGGATAGGAGCAATATAAAGTAGATATCCTATATATTGTTCCTGGCTTTTTTAAGTTTTGTTTCCGTAGGGTCTAGCCTCTCAAAAGCAGTCCGATGGCGGATATTCTAACTGCTTCGTACTCAGCTTGACGAGATCTATCGTTTGCATTATCGTTTGGTCACCGGAGCCTACTTTGAAATTTTTGACCTAGGTTGACCTAAAACCCAGATGAGGTGCTCGTGGGCAGAATTTTTTTCGCTTATCCTATTTCTCATAGGGTCCCGCCACTACTGTGTAGGGTCCCGCCACGATTGGAACCCATTCCCCAGCTTTACACACTGAAGCGAGAGCGAAAAAAAAACAAAGGTCCACGAAAAAAACAAATCTATTGGGCTGTCGGATATGAAGTGAGCGGTAACTTGTATGTCGTCTATACTCGCAGTATGTATCAATAGAGAGAAACCAATTTGTGTGCTGTTACCAGCTATCCTCTTCCCTACTTATATTCGGTCGCCTCTCGATTGTGCGTAAATTGGTACTTCTTGACGTGTTTCGTTCACTCTGTCCAAAAAATACAACCTTCAGATTTTTAAAATGGCACGTTAAATGTTCTTCTAAAACATTCATCTGTGCACCAACGAGCTGCGCGCCTCAACCACGTTTAAGGCAAGGGTCCGCCATTTACAGAAACGTGTAGAAAATTGTTCGGAAAAATTCAAAGCGCAGTTGAAAAAATTAAAGATGAAAATGGTTATCGAAGAAATTTTTGAAAGAGATCATTATGCTCTGTGTACGGTAGGATAACTAAGCAGTCGGATTCTGTAAAGATCACAGTAGCAAGCCACAACACCCAGCTACTTGCGCAGACAACAGCTGGACATATCGGTGGTGGCAATACCAAGAAAGACACCAAAAGGTGAAAAAGTTCACCTCCCTGACAAATATAGAAAACCGCACTTTTCAAATGTGACCCTTTCTTAACTCTATCGTTTTGCACTAAAATTTTTTTGCTAGCCCAGAATTTAGGCCAGATCGTGCCCTGTCAGATTGCTGTCGTTTTCAGTTCATAAGAAACGAATTTCAAGGACAAAAATTTTATTCAAATCAAGACATTCAAAAAAAGTTACAAAATTGTTTCGACTTGGAATGTCCCTTTATTTAAGAGCTTGGATCCCACCGTTGGGCAATAAAATGTACTTGAGCTCTAGTGTCTAACTGGGCATATACTAGGTTTAAGCGTTGTGTGTAAGTCAGTTAAAAATGGTTGGAGTTTACCGCTCATTTCATACCCGACAACCCAATAGGTCCAGTTCAATTCCACTTTAACCGAGCTTTCTGAACTCCCGTGCCTATTACTTGAATCAAGATTTATTGGTAATAAAAAATCGGCCAGATCGAGCTCTATTAAATGGCACCTAAAACGTCACGCTATGATCAAGGAGTGTCGGTTTCCTTGGGGTTCCAATATAGGCAGTTACGGTATAGTTGGGGTAAAAAAAATTCCTTAAAAAATAAGTTTGCGGATACGGGCCGAAACGGACTTCACGGTAATTATGTACACACGAAGACATGTCCAAATAACACTGTCAAAAAATTCGGAAAAAGGGACCTATGGGGTACTTTACTATTGAGGGAGGTAAATTGTTGGGTATCTGAACAAAACAGTTCAAAAAGCAGCAATAAACACAAAAGCAAGAGGTATGCCTACATGAGCAAGGAAGAAAATAAACTGCTCGTAACAGCAAACCAACAAATTAGTTTCTATCGATAAACACCACAACAATAAGCGACATCCAAAAAAGCGGCCATTTTATTTGCACCAACCCAATACAACACATACAAACACACAATTTGATATTACTGGTGGAGTGTTTCAAGCTTTCGTAATTGACTTGAAGTGCTGAGCGCCTTCTGGTTGAAGGTGGTCGAACTACGGCATCCAAGGGTTCCAAGCCTTTCTAGGAGCCGGGGGCAGCCAAAGCTGGACAGTGATCGCTTGGCGGGACTCTTTCGAAATTGAATGCCTCGGCCGGGGATTGAACCTGCCACCTCTGCGGGACGTTTTCTCCGCGGACATTTTCTCCGACAGACAGTTTCTCCGAGCGAAAAAAATTTTTAAACGGTTCTTATGCCAACCCATTAGCAAAGCATCAGGATTAAAGGCCGGGCCATAGTTTTACGCCGACGGCGTAGCGTAAATCTGTTTTTCGCTTTTTTCGGCGACAGGTTCGACTCGCGCCAATCTTCGCCGTACGCACAGTGTAGTATGCGAGACGCGCTCTCTTATGATAACAAGGACCAGCGCAACTGTGCGACAGGCATGGCGTATTTCTTTACGCCAGGTTTTCCCGCATTTTACGCCAGGCGTAAAGCGGCGTAAAGTAAAAATGCCAAATACAAAGTGGATAGCGCGCAGTTGCGCTGGTCCTTGGTATCGTGAAAAAGCGCGTCTCGCGTACTACAATACGCGCACGGCGAAGATTGGCGCGAGTCGAACCTGTCGCCGAAAAAAGCGAACAACAGATTTACGCTACGCCGTCGGCATAAAACTATGGCCCGGCCTTAAGTGCAAGCCTAAGCCGGGCGTAGAAGTTACACTGCTCGCAATGCCGATGCAAAGCTTAATTAGCTGAGCATCAGGAATGGCAGAAAGCCTAAGCCGGGCGTAGAAGTTACTCTGCTCGCAATGCCTATGCAAACCTTAATTAGCAAAACATTAGGACTGGGGGCAAGCCTAAGCCAAGTGCAACAGTTACTTTAGAAGTGATTTGCTGCAAAACGCAAATTTGGAATTGCGCAAGACGTCATAGTGCATAGACTACTTTGCGAAACTAACAGTTAACTCTAACGTATCTGAGATTTCGTTCGGAGAAACTGTCCGTCGGAGAAAATGTCCGCGGAGAAAACATCCGTCGGAGAAATTGTCCGGCGGAGAAAAAAGTCCATCGGAGAAAACGTCCGGCGGAGAAAACGTCCCGCGGAGAAAATGTCCGGTTACCATGCTAACAAGCAGCGTTAACCACTCTGCCAAGGAGGCCTCGTGCTTTCCTTCAACTTTGAAATTCTTGGATACAATGTGAATATATGCAAAATTGAATTTCCCACACGTACATACAAGTAGAACTATTTCAAAATGCGTATTATATATTTTCATACATATTGTCGAAAATTGGGTTGCCTGTTTATTGCTGGTCAGGTTAACGATGTCTCTCCTTTTGTTCATAGAACGCGCGAGCAACCGGTCCAATGAACATGATTTTGTTGTGCAACATATATGTCCTGTCAAAATCGATCCACCGCGTGGCGCTCCTAATTTCTTTGTATCGTCATTTTCTACGAGCATCATTATTTGTGTCATAACTAATTTCAGAAAACGGAAGCATTTGTATTATGAGTTACTTCTAAAGTCATGTCATTTGACTGCCTATCCTCATTCTTCCACCACCAGTGTGCCGTCGTTGAACAATCCACGCACATTCTACCACTCCGAGAGGAGCCCTCTATCACGAGTGGTTTCCGGCTCGACCTTGCCGTTGCCGTCCCCTCCTCGTGGTCATCCCTTTTCCGCTACAGCCTCAAAAAGGTCGACGTTGAAACAGGTGTGGTCTACCGAATAGATCTTGACGATCCCGAGCTTCACAAATGCTGGCTTGGAACTGTTAGAATCCTGGGCACCGACAGGAGCATTTATGAAGATTCCATCAAGGCCAACTGGAGCTCCGAAATGTGCCAGAAGTTCTGTGACCTCCTTAGCCTGCGTAGTGGTTTCGAGCCCTGCTCGTTGGAGATCTCCCGAATTGGCGTTACGCACAGTGATACGAATCAGATTCTGGAATCTGTTGTCAGAAACTCAAGCTTTAATGAGGTGGCTCTCATCCGCGTTCAGCACCCGATCAAACTGATAGAAACAGGTCTTAGGAACTGGATAAACTCAGGAAATCTCATCTACCTAACCGTTGAGGATTCAGCTGTCCAGATGGATTTCACTTCAGACTTCATTACGCAACCACAAGTGCTCAAAATAATTGATGGTTCCGAAAGTGACGGCTCGCTAGCGAAAATATTGGAGCACTGGTCTCAATGTCCACTTAATCTGCGTGGAAAGGAAATTAAGTTGCGGCTACCACCAAAATTTGAACAATGCCTAGAGAAATATGGGAAATCTACGGTGTCGAAAGATTCAAACTCGTCGAAGTCTTTTATATTTATTCAGCACGCACTGTACAGTGACTGTGTTGTGATTGTTGAGGTGCTTTCGGTGCTGAAAGCAAATTTGTTATTCCGATAAATATACATATTTCTCCCGTCAATAAATAATTGCGTTTTTGGAGAGATAGCGGATACTTGAATTTACTTGTATAATTACATGTTTAAAATTAATTTTCGACCCTTTTGCAACAGCTCAAAGTTAGTATGCGCCCCTGATGTTAAAGTGCGTAAATTCTTTAATCTGATAACCCACAGTCCTTGCGACAGGAAATTTCCTAAAGCTGCTATACCGCTCGCACCGCATTACAGCTTGGAATTAAATCTATGCTCTGGTGCTGTGGAAGAAGATTTTTTTTTTCAGAGTGTGTGGGGGTGGGCGGGCGGCTGCCGCCGTTTGTTGATCGAGGTCCGATAAGAAAAACGGTCAAAAACCAAAAATGAAAGACGGACAAGAACGACAGAGAACAGACACTAGAAAAACGCTTTACGACAGAGATATAACAGTCAGATCTAGTTCAAATTGCTGACGTCGGGATCGGCGTAATAGCATTCCTTCTCAATGCCCATGTTGTAGTCGTTGCCCTGGCCGTTGAGGTACTTGGAGGTAACAACACGATACCATCCACGTTCTCCCTGAAACATAAGTAAAATGCGTTAAATGCGACAGGGTGGCTTACCCATGGCTCTCCCCAACTATTGCGTACAATCCAGTACTCATTGTTGGTTTCCTTCTCGATTCCCCATCCAGAAACCGAGACTATGTGGTTGAAAGGAAGATTTGCTTTTTCGGAGTACACTCCACTAGTGTAGTTCAGCTCAAATTTTGGAGTAGCTCCAATAGTACAAGCGATAGGTCCGCCTCTATGGATCTCGGCCATCATGTTCTTGCGGCCAGATACCTTTCCCCAGTCCTTGATGTAGTACCGGGTGTAGTTCTGGATGGAAAAGCAGTTGTCGGGCCAGCATGAACCACAACGATGGTAGGGATCACACTCTACGGTTGCGGATAAGACTGTACGAGCACCAGAAAATCACTTACTCTCATTGATAGCCTTGTAGTTGTTGCAACCTTCGTCCACCAGTCCGTGCGTCTTCGCATATTCAAAGACGTCAGCAACTTCACCTCCTTGACACGTTCCATGACCGTTGCAGTCGATTATTTCCTGTGGGGAAACCATAGTCATGGGCCAGCGGTTTTTGCGAGCGACATTGAAACGGTCGTTCAAGGCTCCGGTTGTTCCGAACACCCAGCAGCTTCCGCAGTAGACGGGAATGTGCTGGTTTCTCGTGGGACTGCAGAAATTAACGCCACTGACATTGCGCCAATCCCATTCAACTGGAAGAGACGCTTCAAATCCTGGGCGTTCCCAAGGACGAGGGTAACTTTTGGCAAAATTGTAGATGCGGTTGCGACGCTTCACAAGACACGGTTTTCGCAGGAATTTGCGGCTCGTGTCTTCTGGGAACTGATGAATGTCATCATCAAAAACGCTTCCACGTTCTTGCTGCTGGTAGGCAATCTCCTCCTCTGGCAAAAAGTCGGACTCATATTCAGCTTCGTTAGAGTCTTCCTCTATGGGCGTTCGCTTGGGTTGCTCTTCGTGATTTTCAACGCGCTCATACTTCTGTTCCACAGGAGAGGGCAGAACGTCAACATCGTAGAAAGAGCTGACTGCTGCTTCAATTAAACGGTGAGGAATGTAGAAGCGTGCCTACAATGTTTTTACAGTTGTCCAGGCTAATCTATTTTCGGGTTGTTTTCTGGGAAACTCCAGTGCTTTACATCCTTATCGTGTTTAAACAAAACTAAACAAAGGACTCCCCAAAGCATTTTGATCAAATCGTAAACAATTGTACAGCTGAAAGGCGAAACAGGAAAGGTAGCAAGATGCAACAGGATGCACCGTTATGAAAGAATATTTAAGACGCACATTTGAAATCCTATGTACATTATGTCTAAACTGGGTAAAACACACAATCGATGTTATTTTACCCTTGCTGGACATGGTGGTTGGCGTTTTGTAAGAATTTACCCGAAAACGATGATGTCGACCTACTTAAGCTGACATATATTTTTCCTTAAACCAGCGAACTAAAATGAAAAGTACCTGGGCAACGGTGGCGACGAGTAGAAGCCCAAAAAGAGCCGAGTGCAACTGCATGGCGGTGGTTCGATTGATAGTGGCTCTCCCACTCCCAGTAAAGGCAAATTTCCCCACACGGTACTAGCGCTCTTATCAGCGAGATAAGCGACAAAACAACGAGCGTATCATCGCTGCTACAACGTCCATTTTCGTTGAAACATAGCGATGAGCTACACAACATCTATAAGAGGAGGCTTCTCGCTCGGTGCTTGATGGTACGATGCTCACCGTACAAGGCTTGAAGACGCTTTGCTGAGTAGAAAAGGCGATAACACCATGGGTCTGTTATCATTGTTTCGCAGTGGCAATGAACGCTCGCCTAGCGCTTTTTGCTTTTGTGCTCCTTCTGCTGATCGTCACCTGTCAGGTAATTTTAGTTGAAAAGAACTAAATCGATCAAGGGGTACTTTGCGGTTTTCTGATCCAGAGCAGCCTGTTATAAAATTGCAAAAAGTTTGGAACCTGTAAGTATCTGTAAGTATGCGTAAAAGTTTGTAAGACCCGGTTTATAAATACTTGAATAAATTTCCATCCTTTTGATTTTGCTAACCCAGCACAGCTTCAAATCCCTTTAATACAAGTGTACTACCAAGCACTACCAAAATTTTCCCTTCATACGTCAATTCAATATACTACCATTTTGTTTAGGCTCGCTTCTACTCCCAAAACCGCCTTATTAACGTGATTGTCAGCAAAATATACGCATCAGAGAATGGTGAAGCCAACTCGTCCGACTTCCGCCGTCATCCAGCCGGCTCTGATGAAGACAGTTCTGATTCTGACGAAATTCCCGAAGTTCGTTCGAAGCAAGTGAGACATCCTCAGAAAGCATCGTATGCGAAACGAAATGATGGCGAATCGAGTGAGGAGGAAGTCGAGGAAGATCGCTCACGCATTTTCCTCCGCAAACCCTGTCTCATCAAACGCAAGAACCGTAATTACAACTTTGTGAAGACTTACCCGCGTACCTGGGAGCGCCCTGGATTTGAGGCTTCCATCCCGACCGAATGGGATTGGCGTAACGTGAACGGCATTAACTACTGCAGTCCGAACAGGAACCAACACATCCCCGTCTACTGCGGAAGCTGCTGGGTGTTCGGATCTACCGGAGCCTTGAACGACCGCTTCAACGTTGCTCGTAAGAACCGCTGGCCTCAAACAATGGTTTCGCCTCAGGAAATCATCGACTGCAACGGTAAAGGAAGTTGCCAGGGAGGAGATGTTGCTGACGTTTACGAGCATGCCAAGAAGGAAGGTCTTGTGGACGAGGGATGCAACAACTATAAGGCCATAAACGAGAGTAAGTGTCTGACCATTTGCAGATTCCACTCCCTATTTTAGAGTGCACTCCCTTTAACCGCTGCGGCTCTTGCTGGCCCGACAACTGTTTTGCTATCCAGAACTATACCCGGTACTACATCAAGGACTGGGGAAAGGTGTCTGGCCGCGAGAACATGATGGCCGAGATTCATAGAGGCGGACCCATCGCCTGTGCGATTGGAGCTACTCCTAAATTTGAGTTAAACTACACCAGTGGTGTGTACTCCGAGAAATCTAACCTCGACAGTAACCACATCGTCTCGGTTTCCGGATGGGGAATTGATAAAGAAACGAACACCGAGTTCTGGGTTGTGCGCAACAGCTGGGGAGAGCCATGGGTAGATCATTCGTTCGCAGTCTTAAACATAATTCTTTTTTACTCTAGGGAGAACGTGGATGGTTCCGCGTTGTTACGTCCAAGTACTTGAACGGCCAGGGCAACGACTTCAACATGGGAATCGAGAAAGACTGTTACTACGCCGATCCGGATATAAGTAATCTTGATTAGATGTTGGCCACTGTTGTTAATCTGCAAATCACACATAAATAGGGCAGAAAATACAACAAACAATCATTAAACTACTAAACAACCAAAGAGAGTGTGCACATCAAGGCCAGTCCGCGGTTTTTTTTCCCCTGGACTAAATCCCGAGTCCCGGGAAGCTGAATCCCGAGTCTCGCACAGCCCAAATACGCATCCCGCGAGGAACATGTAATTATATGCAAAAATGCTAATTGTTATGTAAAAACACGGTAATCGCTCTAATTAAGGACTTTATGACTACATATGTGTTTCTGTGCATGTAAAACACCTTAATGTCACCTTAATTAAATTCTTGTATTTAACTCAACGGCCTGTCACCATAACTAATTTTTTTCTTTGGCGAGTTTTTTTCTAACCACTTGGAATATCCAGCTTACGACCTCATGTGTCGTTGATGTTTTTCCTAAAAAATGTACGTGTACTTTGCATGTTTACCAAAAAATAGAAATGCAATAATGAGTGCGGTGTTTTGACATTGTTCATATTTGAAGTGGAAAATTGTCCCTTCAGTTATGCTTTATACTTGTATTTTTTTAACGCATGTTCAATTATCAGTTGTTCTCGGTGTTTTTGTGAATCGTGGGATTGTACTATGTGCTTTATGTCGGCTAGTGACAGGTTTACGAATATGAATTAGCTTATGCGATGTTTAGTCGGTCGATTTTCAGGAACGGAAGATATTCACTTTTTAGTTTTATTTCATTCAAGTGAATGTTCACGAAGTAGGCGTAGAACGTATGAGTTCAAGAAGCCATTTAATGATTCCTGCTCACATGCCAGTTGTCGTGTGCTGGAACACATGCTACATTTCAGAATGGTCTTCACCTTGCGCAAAAGAGCGCGATGACTGATACCATAAGAAAATTTGTATGTCTACCGGTGCATAGATACGTTCTAATTGAGCGACGTCAATCATCCATTATTCGAGGCTGCATAAGGTCGCTACATATCAGCTACAATTCGATATATTGTTTTCGTACTGGTGATTATAAAATAACAGGGAAGTAAAGGTTTATTGGCTGTAATTTGTCTCTGTTCTCGTTCACGCCTAATATTAGTTTCCACCATAACTTCTCTGCATCGTTTTATATTGACTCGTTTGCTATGATAACGTCTACCGTAGCCCCAGCACTTGTTGAAGCCGATGATGAGGGCGATGTCAGCGAACTATGCATGAATATTGTGAAAGTATCTCTAATCTTTTTTGGCATCGTCGGCGTATTTGGAAACAGTAATATCATTGTGGCCACTGTACTCAACAAAAACCTGCGAACAAAGTGCGGTAAGTCAGAAGCTAACAATATTTTAGTGTCAACTTCTAAAATTAACTTAGGAATTTTGCTCGGGATCCTTGCCTTCTGCGACCTTTGGTGTCTCTTGTTTGAGCTGCTTTCGGCCGTCCGACTTTTGACAAACACAGCTATGATGACCAGGAAACAGTGTTTCTGGTCGATTAGCTTCTATCTGTTTATTGAGAACATTGAAAGTTATATGATATTCGCTGTTGGGTTGGATCGCCTTATGGCTATCAGTTCACCGGTCAGGTGAGATCTGCAGCAAAATCGTGTTCGACTGGTTTACATTTCAGGAAAATTTGACTAAAAAGGACAAAGAAAGATTTTGTGATTTTAGACGCTTGACAGTCGATAAACCATAACTTTGTTCAGTTTGCACTATTTTTTTACAAGCTTGGGCGCAATCGACGTAAAAATCTGCAAATTGGTACCAAGCGCGCTCAGAACCGACAAAAACACATCGAGAATTTTAAAGTTATTCTCGGTGCCGCCAGGCACTGCCAAATTTTCGCGTCGGGACCAGAAAAATGCGATGCTAAAGGGGCGGTCAAAATGGCATCCGACGATATACTCCGACGAGCAAGGGTTTTCCTGATAATAACGTTCCGAACAAAGTTTTAAGTTTAATTCATTGAAGTCTTTAATTACTTTGTCTTTGTTTCCATTTACTGCTTTTAGATATCGGATGTTTCTCAAGAACACGTACATCATTTCCATGACTATTCCTGGTGTAATATACACCATCACTCTGATGGTAACTGAGAAAGTAATTGAGTTTATTATTTATTTTTGCGAATGCTCAGGTCATGGGCATTATGAACCTCAATGATGGCGTCGTGCCTGTCTGCAATCCACCAATGGCCTATCCAGGTTACGTCACAGATGTATGGAACAAAACTACAGTAGTTACATGTGGCTGTACAGTAGTGGTGTACATTATCAACTACATAATAATTTACAAAATCGCACCAAGAGGTGCAAGCTCTTCGAGGATAGCACAAATCGAAGTGCAAAAGATTGTGATTAAGACTTTGACTATAAACGTTGTGGCCTACGCGTTTTCCTCAATCTTGGCGGCTGGCATGCTTTTCGTAATGACGTTAATTGGCGTCGACAAGAACACTTTGGCTGATGTGGACACGTACGGTGTTATTCCTGGTATGTTAAGTGGCTATAATCTGTGAAAAACAAAGCGTTTTAGGTCTGATGAGTTATTCAGTAAATTACTATGTGTACTTCTGGAGAAGCACAGAGTATAGGAAGGCGTTCAAGCAGCAGTTGGTGTTTTGGTTCCGCGCAATCAAGTCCAAGGGCTGCGTGGTCTACGTAATCAAAGCAACCGATACAAGTTCAAATGTCCACTGCTCAGCAACGTTAACAACACAGAACAGTTTAACTCCTGCAAGTAAATGAATTATTCTAACGAGCAATGTTCGCGAGTCGGCCATTTTAGTTATTTTCGGGAGTAGGTGCATTTGATAGGTCTCGGTGCACATAGTCACAAATGACAATTTTTAATTGCCATCTCCCCGAATTATTTTTGAAAGTCGAAAATTCGACAAAGTAGGCAATTAAAAATTGTCATTTGTGACTGTGCACCGAGACCTATCAAATGCACCCACTCCCGAAAATAACTAAAATGGCCGACTCGCGAACATTGCTCGTAAGACGAAAACAACTTGATATCATGTATAAATTATGAACGGGGCATGCGCGTAGATTGCGCGGTGCTGCAGGTAGTAGCGCGCTTTTATTTTTTAAGTAGCGCGGCCCTACAGTAGCTCAGGGGTGGCGCAGTTGTCGGATACTTCTGCGAATTAGAGCTGTCGAAACTCTGAAAGCTACAGTTCAATGGTTTTCTGCACTTTTCTTAAAGGCCCGGCCACGATTCGTTCGCTTCCGCATCTGCTTCTGCATCCGCACCGCCAATGCAATCGTGGCCACCCTCACAAATATCAATTCAGTGAAAAAAGGACAAACCACAGAATTTTTTCAAATTTGGACAAGTGTACATAGTACCATATGCTTAAGCTAGTCGAAAACCCTACGCGAAGACAAAAAACCGCAAACGCATACGATATCTAGACAATCAACGGCAGAAAGCAGTAAAAAACGCGGACATTTTCTCCGACGGACAGTTTCTCCGTGCGAAATCTCAGATACGTTAGAGTTAACTGTTAGTTTCGCAAAGTAGTCTATGCAATATGACGCAATTCCAAATTTGCAAGTAACTGTCCAAGTAACTGTTGCACTTGGCTTGCCCCCAGTCCTAATGTTTTGCTAATGAAGGTTTGCATCGGCATTGCGAGCAGGGTAACTTCTGCGCCCAGCTTAGGCTTTCTGCCATTCCTGATGCTCAGCTATTTAAGGTTTGCATCGGCATTGCGATCACAGTAACTTCTACGCTGGGCTCAGGCTTGCACTTAATGATGATGTTTTGCTAATGGGTTGGCATAAGCACCGTTTAAAAATTTTTTTCGTTCGGAGAAACTGTCCGTCGGAGAAAATGTCCGCGGAGAAAACATCCTTCGGAGAAATTGTCCGCCGGAGAAAATGTCCATCGGAGAAAACGTCCGGCGGAGAAAACGTCCCGCGGAGAAAATGTCCAATTCTGTTGTGCACAATTCTGTTGTGCATATTCCCCAGAAAAGCTTAAAACACTCCGCAGCGATCGTCTGAATAAGGTTTCGCGCGAACTGCGCTCCGCTCAGAGGGCCCACACACATCGTTTGTCGAAAAACGCTTGCTCCGAAAATTCGCACGTTCGGCCGTGACGGACGGACGCACATCTGTCTGGTGTAGCCTTTTATTATATGTTGGATGGATTGAATGGAACACTTATTTTTTCCACTAGATGAAAAAAAATCGAAAAAATGTAAATATTTTTTACTGCTGTATTTTAGTGACAAATAATATACGTCAAAATTAGAATCCATCTTTTGTATTTCTTAAGGCTTATAATTGTAAATTAAAACCATCAGCAGTGTCTTCGAGTTCCTGATTATCATCTCACAAAGACAACGACGTTTATCCAATTTCTTATTCCGAACCACTACAACAAACTAGATCCACAATCGGACAAGATGGATCTGTTTACAGTTAGATAACAGCGTCGCAATTCGCCTCCGTTTTTCTTGGCTCGGTCATCGCAGATATCTTTCTTCTTCCTTGGAGATTTCCTTGTGATATGTTGTGTCCACATTTTAATAAATTTCCGTGCATTTTGTGAAATGCGTGATATTGTTTCATGGGTTGACCAAGCACTTCAGCGAATAAATAAGGGATTCGTGGTAAAGTGGGGGGATCGGTTTCGAGTTTAATGGAAAACCAATCATTTGTAAAAACTTGGATTCTATGGTTCCTTTACGTTCCGTCCGACGTTAAATGCTAGAAATTGACCCTTTTTGCAGGTCCGAATAACCTCATTTCTCTGCATTTTTCTGCTGGTGCGAACGTAGAACGCACTGTTATACCAGTCCACTGGAACTTTTTTCAACCCGTTTAAACGCATCCATCACTATCGAACGGGGATTTCAGTTTTTTGGAGAGCGAACCGCACGTGCAAGTCAGAAGTTTTCTTGAGAGAGGGCATTAATTTATTTTTTTTTCTTGGCGGTCGAAGCAGTCACTTCCATTCTATGTCAGATGTTGCAGGTTTTGCAAAAAAATAAGATTGAGTAGCTTTGCAAGCTTTAGTTTTCTTGTGAACGGCAAAAAATAGCCTCGACAGGCATTGACTAATTCTGTGATAACAAAGTATTTAGTGCGCTCGGGGAGCCTTAGGGAACATTTTGTTTGCGGATATATATAACTGTAAACTGATCCAAACTAATTTTTAAAAATGTGTCCGTAATTTGGTATTCCGAAAGACTTTTGTCTGGTTTGGGATTTTTCCTAACATCTAATAAATATGCCGATATGTTCTCGGATGGTAGTCGAAGAAAAATATTGGGTTGGTGCATAATTAATGTCCCACTTTTTAAACGTCATTTTATAGATGAATATACATCGCTAGGATCCGATGTAAAAACTATTCTGAAGTACAACTTCTGCCCATTCCGTGTGCAAACCTCCCAGCCTAAATCACGGAATTTAGAATGGATTTATTTTTCCACATACGATTTTGCGCTGTCATGCTGCAAAATGACTTTTTTCATGTTTGGTCTCTTTTCTCGGACAGAAGCAGCCGCCTTATCCAGTTGTTAAGAGTAGACAATAGCATTAAGTGTCGTCTTGCTATGGAGCCCTTCCCAGCATCTCACTCCCTGCCAATCCCACCATAAGACAACATTAATTTCCTTTGGTAAAGTTCGGGGTCGGTTCAGGTTTTGGCTTCTCTCTAAGGGCAATTCATTGACGCGTCCTCCGAAACTTTATGGTTAAGATCCACTTTTCATGGCCAGTCATACATTGTGGAAAAAATAATTTTCTCTTATGCCTGGATAGAAGAGCCGCGGAGATGAAAATCCGCGGTCGTTCCTGTGTGTCGGTGAGGTCGTGGGGAAATCATGCCCCAGTTTTGACTTTAAACCCAAAGCAGTCAGGGGACGTAGCACTGTAGTATGGTTAACCCCTTACTGCTCTACCACTTCCCGCGTCGATCGTCTTTTGTCGTTCGGAAGCAGCCTGATAAAGGCGGCATCTTCGAACTGAGGTCTAGATTTGGGACCTGGTTCATCTTTGAGCAATTTGTCCCAGATAGAAATTTATCGAACCGTTTCAAGCAGGTCCTCACAGTCGTTGTACCCTCTCCATAAACCTGGTTGATGTTAATAGACGCTTGGTGTGCATTTGAATTTTTGAGGAATTTTTTAGCATGACGTGTCGGAAATGTCCAGGTGGCAAATTTGCGAGTGGTAAAACAAAATCGTTAAAAAATAGAAATAGACACAGTAATAGGAATCGGCAACCCATTTTGTGGGAACAGTGCTCTTTACAGCGCCCTGAATTTCTGGTTTCTGTTAGCAAGTATTATAAAGGACGGAGATCTTTAAATTATGGGAAATTAATTATGCACCAACCCAATAGCACATGAATGTGAATGAATGACAGAATCATCCTTTTCACTGCAACATCTGACCGCGCTCCACGTCCTTTTCGGTGTCGCTTTATGTGTCAATGACATTCGGCAGCGCTCCATCGAGCGCCTTCGTCGAAATTATATCCGTTTCGACAGCCGCCGACTTTCGATTTCGCAATTGCTTCTACGAAGAATAACCGCGTTGTATCCGCCACCTTTGACGCGAAGCCGCGACGTCCGTACCGACCTTCCACGTCACGTGACCACTCCTGCGATCTTCAGGGAACGATGCCAAGAGAGGAGGAAGGCGCAACGTCATGAGAAAAAGGAGCCGCGGTCACACGATCTCGGTCAACAGACGGTTTGGGTGGCAGAGTTGACACGTAGCTTCAACCGAAAAATGTTTCAAGTTGCCGGTGCAATTTGGTGAATCTTCTGCAATTTGAGCAAAAAATTTTTTCGCAAAAGTTGAAATTTAAATTTTGGGAGCGCCCTTCGCTTTGTTTCTGCTTTCAAACAAACTGTTCAACCAGGCATTCTGGAATCAAGACATATATAAAATACACACCGGACAGAGTTTGACGATCTTCTATACTTTCAGGATGTAAAACTGCAAGGTGTTCATTACAGCAACATCGGAAACAATTTAGCAGGATTCCCATAGATATTTGCATTTTAGATATTTTGTCAAACTCAATGTTGACCTGTTAGGTGTCGTTACCATTAACGGTTGACATAAAGATAAACGCTTAAGATTAAATTTATCATCAGAGATCTCATCAGAACGTTTTCGATTTTGAAACATAGTGGGGCAAAGTGAGTGATGTCATCCCGTTCAGTTGGCGAATACTGCTATCTGCGACACAGTTTGCAACGGCGCCATGCGTACGCCAGTCTAGACAAACACCTCCGCGACCGCGAAGCGTAAAGCGATGTCATGGACAGGCCTATTTGGAACGGATAACGTGCGAGTCGGTCTTTTAGAAACACACAAGGTGTGAGCAGTGTGCTTGTCGCGCAAGCTGATGAATCTAATGGAAGATGTATATGCGATGTTATAACATTCTAAAATCATTTAAACGTCTTCTTCCAGATATTTCGGAGCAAGAAAAAATAATTGAAGTAATCCGTTGCAACTAAAGAACTAGACAAGCATACATTTAGAGTTGTTCGGAACGTTCAGTAAATGCAATGCAGTAAATACTTCATGACTGGAAACTGCTGATTGTGAGCCATCACTGCATAACATTTTGACCTATACATATGTGATTCCTAATCTAAAAGACACTACTAAAAGAAGATGTCACGAGAATGCGTCCATTTTGCACTGCATTAATTTTCTATTGCATTACATGTTGACATTTAAAATTTTCCAGACCTCGGACCAAAAAAATGTGTCGTCATCGAAGCTCCCACGGAGATCTGTAAAACTGCAGCGCGTGTTTTTATATTTCCTTCTCCCTACCGGAAATCTCATTCATCTGCGCTTCCGTTTGCTTTTCTCCGCCGACTTTTCATCTGTAGATGAGCCAATGAATCACGACCGGAAATCGCACCACAATTGAGCGAGCGCGGTCGCGCGTTTCGAAAAGTGACGGCAGCTGATGCAAGATCGACTTGGGCGATTTTGTGCTTTCGAACGTTTGAGCGACTCGCGTGACGTGTGATTAATAGTTTTGCGCGGGAGTGCGCCAAATTAGTAGTGCGTCAAGTAGTCCGTCCGCAGCAGAATTCGGAAATTTACGGTATGAGTTATATGTAGAGAAAGTACAGAAAATGCTTACTATCAGTTTATTGAACATTTGTGATAGTGATACTTGCATCAGCAAGTGCATTTCGACCTTGAGGAAATGAAAGACACATATGTGTTTTGCACAGAGCAGCACACAACATTGCAAAGAAGCACATCAGAAACTTGTGATGCGAAAAGTTCACTCTGCTGTTGAAAACCTCTTTTGTTTAAACGCACCAGCCTATGCACCTATACATATTTTTTTCGGGCGCGGAAAATTCTTACAATATCTTCCCCCAACTGTTTTATCAGGCTCTACTCTATTCATCACTGTTACAGTAGGATGTTTTTAGGATACTTTTAACAGCCATCCTATTTATAAGGTGTATGTAAAAATTGCAGAAAGGGAGTGACAATAAAATGTTAATGAAGAAAACTGCCATTTTTAAGTTTTGAAGTATGTTCTCTGCTTTGTTACTGTTAAGTTTATTAAACAGCTTTAATTAGTGTTTTTTCTCTCTGTTACAATCAGCAACATTAGATGTTGTAGTTCTCTGAATATTTGCCTCCTTGGCTGGAATCTTAATCTTCAGGTTCGTTTACCCATGTTTTCTGTTTGCTCTACATATGTATTTTCTATAACCCTTCTTCCTTATTTAACACCGTCCGCTTTTCAAATACCAATTCAGTGGCGTGATATTGATTTTCCGATCAACAGTAATTTTGCTAATTCTGTCTAAGCAAACGTCATATTCCAAGTCTGCTAACATTCACACGAGAATAGCAAAGTGGCGTCAAAATCCTTGCTTACAAGCTTCACAACACGATCCGATTCACAAACTATACGTAAAAGGTGAATCACAGCTCATATGCGCCTTGATCGATGTCCTGATTGGCGACAACGGCTACCTACGGAAGTTTTGTTGTACAGGGTGATCAATAAATACTGTGACGCGTAAAACCCCAAATATCTTTTCACTGTGTGAATGGAACAGCGTGTTTTATACACCATTCGAAAGAGCAGGAAATTCAGAACATATCAAGAGCACTCAAAATTACTCCATTTGGAATGCCGGAAGATGAGGCGTGAAATGCCGGAAGATGAGGCAGCTGGCACGCTGCGAAGCTCTTAAGCGAATCCTCTTCAGGAACGAGAAGATTTTCATTGTCGAACCTTATCTAACTTGGCAGAATCGGCGCGACCTGCTCCCGCAAGGCTCCAAGCGCACCGTGAAAATCGAGAACACCCAATTTCCGAAATCGGTGATGGTTTGGAGAGGGATTTCTGGATTGGTGAAGACACAGCTCGTTTTTGTCCCAAAAGGAGTGGAGATCAACGCCGAAAACTATCGAGAGCTGTTTTTGGAAGACGCCGTGCTTCCCTGGGCCGAAGAGAACGCAAAGAACATAAATTGACGGCTCCAGTAGGACTGGGCCCGGCCCACGGTGAAAAGAAGACCATGGAGTGGTGCGAAGCTAATCTTCCAGGGTTCTGGACCAAGAACGTTTGGCCATCAAACTCCCCTGATTTGAATCCGCTTGACTTCGCAATTTGGGGAATCATGGAGCAGAAGGCCTATGCAATGAAGAACAAGTCGATCAAATCCTTAAAACGCGCGCTGACAAAGGCTTGGGATAAAATTTTCTCAGAAATGATCACGTGCATATTGAAGAATTTCCAGAAGCGACTGGACGCCTATATAGCCGCCAAAGGGAATCATTAGGAATGCTCTTGATATATTCTGTACAGAATTTTCTGCTCTTTCGAATGGTGTATAAAACGCGTCGTTTTGTGCACTCACTAGTATTACCCGCCATTTGATACAAGCGGATTGGAACGAGATGGGGCTTATTCGAAATGTCTTTTAGCGAAATGTCGAGTATTATGCCGCAAAAATTATCGGCCCGTTTCCGCAAACAGAATTTTTAGTGAATTTTTCTTTATTTTTTATATTTTATATATTTTTTTCGGATTTAAGCTCAATTCCAGTTCAACCAAGGTCACGAAACTCCCGCACGGACTGCCTGAATCAGGATTTCGTGGAAATAAAAAATCCGCCAGATCAAGCTCTATCAAATGACACCTAGAACACTGCACGACGATCGCGGAGTATCAGTTTGCGACGGGTATAAAGGCAGTTTCGGTATAAAAAAATAAAGAAAAATTCACTAAAAATTCTGTTTGCGGAAACGGGCCGATAATTTTTGCGGCATAATACTCTATGCTAAAAGACATTTCGAATAAGCCCCATCTCGTTCCAATCCGCTTGTATCAAATGGCGGGTAATACTATTCAATGAAAAAATATTTGGGCTTTTACGCGTCACAGTATTTATTGATCACCCTGTATTGGTCGAAAAATTTAAAGAAATTTATCGCGGCATATTTGTGGCCCACCGCTTCCAGTCGAAAGACAAAGCGTAAAAATCAAGAGATCAAAACAGTTTAAGAAGTAGGACAACACTCGCGTAGCGACGTCTGCTTTCCGCTTGTAGTCTTTCTTAAACGAGGTTACTGCTTGATAGCAAACCAGGCTTCAAACTACAAATCGCTGATCGAGCAGACATGTAAGAGAGGACCGAAAAGTTACTTCAATACTAAAGAGCAATTGGTCGCTGTGAGCCTAAGTTCGGTCAAGGGCAACAAATGAAGGTATGTTCTAAAAAATTTTTTTCGGTAGCCATTAGCGATGCATTGGTTCTTGATGACATTACCACTGAACGCTGATATCAAGTTCTTAAGCATATGTAACCGTTACCGTTCCGGTTGAAAGTGCATTTTTGCACTTCGATGCTGACAGTAGATAAGGTCATCTGACAGTTCATTGGTAGACGGACGAATGAAACTATATCTGGAGTTATTCGGATTAAGGAAACGAGGTCAGACACGGTCCACAGATGAAAACATCAGCAGGTGAGAGTGACGTCGGTGGCAAGAATTTCTTTCTGTGATGAAACAGCCTCTTACCACCATGGTTTTTCGTCAAATTTACAGCGCTATGCTGTTAAGTGAACTGGACGAAAAACAAAGCTCCTCTGCGTAAGAGCCCAGAATCGAAGTCATAAGTGGATCTACCTGTTTTTGCTATGACATCATTGTCCAAAGCAAAAACCGTTTGTGTCTCGTCTGAGATCGCCCAATTTCTGACGGTTCAGTTCCTGTTCTTGAGTTAAATTTCCTTTTGATGCGTCATTGAAGCATACAAAGGAACCAGTTTGTTCCTCGCAAGCATGAAGCGGAAGTTGGGCAGTGCTCTTTTGTCTGTCTGGACCGATAAAAGTAAAAATAGTGTATAATCGACTTCATTTGTTTAAAAGAAGACCGTTGAATTTAATTTACAGTCGCTTTGTGTAAACCTGTAAACTATGACATTTAGGACAGCAATATACACAGAGAAATATGAATTAATTAAACACAGCCATACAGTATGATATCTGACTCTCACTGACAAAAGCAATTATGAGCTTGGGTAATCGCCTATCGGACGGAACAACCGGGATCGGGCGAGCAGTTCCGAACAACACACAATGAGAAGACCACTTAAGAAGTACTTATGACCACTTAAGAAGTACCTATGTATTATGTATATAGTAGAAATTGACGCATTCTGAGTTAAATCATACGTTTAACAAAGCTAATATATTCAGATAGTTTACTACCACTTGTCATACATATTGTTACGTTTGCTTTAACTTCTAAGCCATTTCAAATATCTAAGTGTAACTATAAACTTACAGATGAAATGATTTTATATGCGAATTGGCTAGAAATTTGATTCCAGCTTATTTTATAGACCTACTTATGCACAGTAAACTGATTGTAACCCATTTGATAACTCTAATTTATGACAGTCCGCTGCTTTCACATTTATCGGTCCCTACTGCTCCCTACGTGAAAGGTCCCCTTCTCTCCACTGCTCTGCCACCTTATCAAGGCTCCTATCGTCGTCGTTCTCATGGAAAAATTCGGAGACAGAGACGATTGACGTCAATCTGATGCAATTGTGCTTCGTACTGGAATATGATGGATGACTTTGAGTGCGCGAAGTATCAAATTTGGCGTTCTGCCAGCACGGTCACGTGGTTTCAAAATCTGAGTTCCTCCGTCACCATCTCGTGTTCTGTAAGCATTATACGTGTCTACACGTCTTTGTGTTCTACAAAGCAGACATCGACCACAGAGGTCGATCTACGGTGTCATTGAATTTCGAACTTTTCACCGTACATACATACATGGAGTGATAGGAACATCACATGTTTAGACGATTTTTTTTATGATTTCGACCACGGTGTTCTTGAGATTGGGAAGTCGAACAATCAACTTATGACGTAAATGACGGAAACCGATTGACCTTGTCCGTGCGCATAATCAGCCGCGTGACAGAAGATTACTACTGACAAAAGAAGAATTCAGGTTGTGATCACCGGATTATCTTTAAACTGCCAGATTCAATAACAACACTATATGCTTTCGCAAACTCGGTGCACCAAAGCAAGCTACTCACATTGTATATAAAACTGTCATTTTGTGCAGATTTTTTTATCACTTGTAAATTCCTTTGTAAAGAGAAATCTCTTTTAATATTAGTGTTTTAAATGATATTACTGTCATAGTATGAAAACAACTTGAAGAAAACGTTTAGCGGTTTTATGTACATAAGCATTTGCATACTTTTAAATTTATCGTCCAACTTTGACTTAAATTGACCAGTCCCGGAGCTCACAACGCCGGTCACTGTCCGACCGCGAGGACAGCTGAAGTACTTTGCTTGTCACATGTAGGTACCCATCCAACGATGGGTCACTTTAAACAGCTGTTTGTCTCTCAACAGTCCCCTATCACCGACCATTAACCGAAAAAAAGCGAGAGAAAAAAGTTTCAACGCAGAACAGAAACAAACCAATTGACCTTGACGACGGTGGCAGTGCTTTAAAAATAGTGCTTAAGAAGTATATGGTTGTAAGAAGTCTATACCCGACGTTCTCAGTGGAAACCGGGCGTCACAGCAAATTAGTAACATCCTCGTTCATCTGACCGAATTATTGTTTACGCTCGCACTTTTTGAATTCGACAAGATGTGGAGAACCGATTGTGGATGTACACGTTTCTCTCAGGCACAAAGTTCGTTGTTATTGTGTACAGAGGGCAACGAAATTGCGATGGCCTACGTGAAGAGCATAAGGAAGTCAGTTGATATTAATGACATTTCAGTTCCTGTTTGAACGCAGAAAGAACGGAAAATGCGCGATGGCGGTTTGATCTTTCAACCCATCCCCTGCATCCAGTCGCTCTATTTTAAGAATTGTACACTGCAGAAACTGATATGCAAAAGCAAGTTTGCGAGTACAGCTTATCAACGCCTCAGTTTGATAACAATCATTTCAAAGATGTCATAGAATGTGCGAAAGTTAGTCACTGGCTTGCAGTGCAACTCCTCCGATTTTTTCTTTAAAGAAATATACTATCCAGAAATTCATTCAAGTTCAGAAATGTGGAAGATCACCCGGACCTCCCTCGGATATTCATTTTCTGGAAAAACTGTGGCGAAAAGTCAAACCCCACCCTTCTTGAAGATCCATTACTAGTTCTGATCACCTTGTTGCTCTCCTGCTCTAATCGATTCCGCTCGCTCTTTACACAGATAAATCAAAATCAAACCGACCGGGAAGTGGCGCTGATTAATGGCGTTGTTTATGCTTTCACTGTGGTATATTTTACAGAAAAACACGCATCAGCACGTGGTCTCGGGAATCCCTGTCTTACGAACTAGTGGCCTTAAAGGCTTGTTTACCCAGACGCACGATAATTTTACAGGTTGTAACATTTCCTAGTGAAAAAAACAACAACTGAAAAGGGAAACACAGATCGTTTCCCTTCGCTTGACGTTTGATGAAGTTTAGGTATAAGCTCACTAGTAGCTCGATTCACTATCGTAGTGAGGACGGATATCATTGTCACGCAAGTCATTTGTAACGACAAGGCACGTAATGACATTGGTACTGACTACTGACATTCGTCCGAACATTTTAGGAAACACTTTAATTATATTACGGTCATAGACACTTTCTTAACTTTGCAAAAAAGGATACCTTCTTTACTTTGGTACATGGATGTTACACTGTTTCATGCAGGTATGATGAAGCGGAAATCCCCAAAAACGGACAGCTGACTTGCAATTGTTGTTAAATGATACGTTTGAGCAAACAACAGTGATAACAGTGCGCCTAAAGGCTAAGACAGTGTACTTCTTATTTATGTACACCAGACATCTATTCAGCGCTGGCAAACTATGAACGGTAAAAGAATCTAGCAGTTACTTTCTTCGCGAACAGTTGGTTTATTACCTCATTTTGGATAGCCGAAAAATGAAAGCCTATTTCTTCAAGACGTCCATCGTTGCCTGGCCCTTTATACAAAAAAAAACATGTTTGTAGTACAACACATTTGGTAATACGGATAACGATTTGACGATTTGCGTCATCAAAATGGTGATCACAACTTCGATAAAGATAAAGCTCTTCGGGTGCATTGAACTAAATACTCACGTGTTTTCGAACAAGGACAAAATAAAGCGGTCGAAAATCTTATAAAATTGTGGGAAATGATAGACTTGGACAGCTGATAATTACACATACGGTCAAAAGCTGAAGATAACCAGGAAGAGTCCGTAGAGAGAAATACCATCTGAGAAGCAAGAAAATTCCGCAAGCGCAAAGCAGTCATCGGATCAATGTCCTGGAAAATAAAAACAGGCCTGTAAATTTTTGAAAAGGTGATAAAAAATGATCACTAAAAAAATAAGACTCGTTAATATATGTTTCGATGTCCATCATCATCATCCACCTCCTTTTTATGTTGACATGGTCCATTGTCCCCTACTATATGTTGTCATCTAGTTTGAGAACGTTTCCGTATGTAATTCTTATAGTTTTGTTTAAAACAAATATAGTGTTCGTGCAAGATTCCGGCAGTAGATAAGTTCGGTGGTCGTACCGAATGGTAGAAGAACTATTACAATTCATTAGAGAGAAGAATTTGTAGTAGACGATAGGAAAATTTCAATAACTAGAGGGATAAAAAAAATAAATACAAGTATGTAGGCTGAAGCATCAACGAAGGGTCCTGGATTTGACCGTGGACGTGGGACCAGCTCATATCCACAGTGGCCGCTGTTGGCCAACGAGGGTTCCTATGTAGTCGATGCAATGCAGATGGTGGTGGTGAACCAGAACGTTCATGATTTACATTTGTGCTTCTTTTTATTCAAATAAAGGTTCTATCAATGATCCCGCTGTTTACACTCATTTCAACAAATCATAACGTTAGCACCACCCGCCTGTCTTTGACCCTTCAAAGTTAATGAAGGTCTCCGCGTTTTCTCGTTAACGACTCGTTAACTGCTGAGAGACAGCAAGAAAACCTGTGGCGAAATCCGATGAGTCAGCGTGACCCGTCTTCTTACGTTTCTGTCGGCGCATTGGCCGCTCCTTTCCCTAAATAGCCCGTTATTGCCCTGTGCATGATTCGGACGTCAACGAGCGGAAACGATAGATCACCACTCCCGTTGGTCCGTTTCTCCACAAAGAGGAATTAGCAGCATAAGTACAGTAAACAGGAGTTCCAGCAGAGCCAATGGACTAAAAATCAACTCTCTCTCAGCTTTGTCAACTTTGTTGACCTTTGGTTTTAAGAAGAACAACGGTGGCACCCTACTATGCCATGCTACCTGCTGAAAACCGGATGTCGATGTAGTGTAGCGCATGAAAACACTGCCAAGTTAGTCTATTTCGTATTCTGTGACCGCTGGTCACATTTTTACCTGAGCCGCAATTGGTATTTTGGCGGTGCTAATCAAAGCGGATGTGATAATTAGCATTAAAGTAAATTAACCGTCATTTCTTGTTTGGGCCGACCACTTGCTATTCTTTTCACAGCAGACGCATTTTGCAATGGGAAAATGATGTCCCTAATAAGAGATTTTGCGATGTAAGTAGAAACAACTTACGGTCCGAGCATCGTTAAGCTTTTGGTTAAATAACGCCAAAAAGACACATTCTGATCAAAGAGCGTCATAATGAAATGACCTAATTAAAGAACAGTTAAGTACTTAAATAGGATGTGCATGTCTATAAGTAGTATATCTGCTAGTGGTTTTCGTGCAATCTGTGAGATACACTTCTTGACCATAACATTGATATTACATTAAAACTTAAAGCAAACCCAAGAATTCCAATCGTTTTTTGTAGCAATCGACAAACAGCATTCACTTTGATCTCGCTGATTTCCTGAGCTATAAACAGCTGATCAAATTAACCTTAAAGGGACAGTTCACTCAGAAAAAGTTGGCAACTTTTTTGGCTCCATCGTGTTCTCCGCGACTAAACAAGCAACTTTTGTTCGAGCACCCCATCATTTCAACGCAACCACAAAAAGATATGGCCCAAAGAAACTCGAACAAGTGCTCTGTATCTCTCAATGTGAGCCGGTCCTCCTGGCATCGCTGCGACCGAGCTTAAACAGAGAAAGTTATCGCTGATCGCTTTCGCTGAACAAAGACCGACTGGGCTTCCACATTCCAAGACGTTTGCTCAGCGATAACTTTCTCTGTGTAAGCTCGGTCACAACGATCTTGGGCTCAAAATGCTCAGCACTTCAAGGGCTTTCGAATGGTGTATAAGAAAATTCCCAATCGATTGAATTTAAGAAACTCCCCCTTAGGATTCAGGTAAATCGTGCCAGGAGGACCGGCTCACATTGAGAGATACAGAGCACTTGTTCGAGTTTCTTTGGGCCATATCTTTTTGTGGTTGCGTTGAAATGATGGGGTGCTCGAACAAAAGTTGCTTGTCTAGTCGCGGAGAACACGATGGAGCCAAAAAAGTTGCCAACTTTTTCTGAGTGAACTGTCCCTTTAAACGTAATGATTGGACCTTGAAATGTGTCTTTGAACTTACCAGGAGCACAATTTTACGCGTCCGAAACATCAGTACCTGTATATTGGGAATGACATTTACAAGATAATTCAAACGATGGAAATAATACAAAGTCCATGAATTAATTACATTTGAAAAATATTTTACAGGCCTCAGGCACTAGAGGAAAGCAAAGTGTTTCACGCTCATATGACCGGTCACTCCTAAGAAACATGCACTCCATCTTTGTGAAAGATCTAAAAGTGCTTTTGATGACATGAAGTACAAAATGCGTTCCTTGTTATCGTGCCCTAGAAATAAAAGTTATAAATACCTAAACAGCGTTTTATTATTTGAACCACTATTCGGTAAAAGTTCTGTCATAGATACAGAAGTGAAAGATATGCAAAGAAACTATACTTTGGAAATACGAAATAAATAGTGCATATTTTAAAACAAATACCATTTAAAACAAATACCAGTATTCGCTGAAAACGGACGTCAACTTAACCCAGTATACTTTAAACCCACGGTCAGTTCCAGACGCACACCCCCGATTCAAATTCCTCGATGTTGCTTTAATCGTTTGTGACGTCGCACGTGAGAAAGGAAAACGAAGCGGCGCGCGCTCTCACTGCGGCTAACAAACAATTCGCTGTGTAACAATCTAGTTTTTGCATGTGTCTCGAACAGCCGGTAACCTCATGTGTTACCTCTAACTAACAAGCAAATAGAAGATGCGGGTAATTGTAAACAAAGCCCATAAAGTTGATTGATGAGACAGTTGTTTTAGATTTATTGGCCGGTTATTATTATCGAATTTTGTGAAACACTAATGGTCGTGCCCGATGTGGTCTTTTGAACTCGAGACGCTCACGTTATGTCCTCGAAGAGAGAAATCGGATATAGTCTCCACTGAAACATTGTTCCGAAGGTTGCTCGTGGCGGGAGCGAGAAACAGTATAGCTCGTCCGTTCTTCTCTGCTTTTCGAGTGTTTTTCGTAAATTTTTCGTAATATGGGCCATATTTCGGAAATCCCCTGCTTCAGATTGTAGGTAAAGATGAGGCGCATCTAACGAGCCCAAGTGCGCCGCAATTGGTGCAGTCTGTGAAAAGTAGATTGCCAAACAATGAATACTTGCACAGGATGGACAAATTTTTGCAATTTTATGCTTAATTTGATGCGCCTGAGTCTAATCAACAACAAGAAGTTTGAAATTTCAAAAAGAATAGCCAAAAAACGGGCGCAGTTCATCGCAGAGTGAGCCGAGCACGTAGGACGCCGCCCTCTCAAAGAAGCTCAATCGAACAAACTGTTTTGCGATCTACCTTTCATAGCGTGCATCAATTGCATCGATCTTGGGTTCATTCGGCGCGGCTAAGTTTCCTCTACAATCTGAAGCAGGGGATTTCTAAATTATGGCCTAGATCAGACAAAAACTAGAAAACCTTCTTCAACAGTAAAAGGCGATCTACTTTTCATAGGATGCATCAATTGCATCGGGCTTGGCCTCATTCGAAGTGCCTCATCCTTTTCTACAATCTGAAGCAGGGAATTTTCAAACTATGGTCCTTAACACGCACAGTTAACGAAAAACCCTTGAAGATCAGAGAAGATTGCTCAAACTCGCTGTTGCTCGGTCCCGCAAAGGGGGGCCTTCGGAACAATGCTTCAGTGGCGACTATAGAAAGTAGATTGTATTCCCGGTAGTAAGCATCACGTGGAAATGACAATTAAGATGCTAAGTAGGATCGCGTGGCTTTTATATAAATAGAATGCGTAATGGAAAGCCATTGAAAGCTTAGGACGCTTCAGGGATCGATTGCCAAAAATTTTGGGGCTGATTCTGCCAACACTTTCAGCCAGTAAAGGCACGACCATGCTTTTACGCCGACGGCGTAGTGTAAATCTGTTTTTCGCTTTTTTGGGCGACAGATTCGACTTACGCCAAACGTAGCCGCATGCATATTGTAGTACGCGACGCGCTCTTTCTTATGGTAGCAGGAATCAGTACAACTGCGCGACAGGCATAGCGTATTTCTTTATGCTAGTTTCTCCCACTCTTTACGCCAGGCGCAAAGCGACGTAAAGTAAAAAAATAGCAAATACGAATTGGATAGCGGCTTCGCTGGCCTTGATATCGTAAGAAAGAGCGCGTCGCGTACTACAATATGCATGTGGCGAAATTTGGAGCTAGTCGAATCTGTCGCCGAAAAAAAGCGAAAAACAGATTTAAGCTACGCCGTCGGCGTAAAACTATGGTCCAGCCTTAAGAATAGCAAAAAGCGCATACGTATGTCTCTTGAATTATAAATCATTAAATTTCGTTGCTTCGTGTTTTTTTCAGAACCTATGTATTATAAGCGATTTTAAGCTAGCTAATAATGTCTTATGTGGTATTCGTTGTTAACTAAATTAAATTACCACAGTAATCCCACTTTAGCTTGGGGTGCTCCCCTAATTTACGCTTACTTCAGCAGAAACCGTTCAGACCGAGCTGGACACTGAGATAAGGACGTCAACGCGACGTACGGAAGCGCACGTCATATATAAAAAATTTCCCAGTGCGCACTTTTCCCGTACGTCCGAGAGTGTCCTTTATGTTTTGCGGATTGTGCTGGCCCTTGACTGATTATCTCCACGTTAGCCTGCGAGAATCGCTGCAGAGTCACGTGATGTTTTGCCGATCTTATCATCAATGTGTATCTGCAAGCTGAAGAATGTGGTGACGATGCATAGCCGTTGACACGTGGTGCCATTAACTGTCTTTGGCGTTTTTTTTTTTTGGTTTTGCATCGTGGGTGGATTGTCTCATTGACTGGAAGCAGTGGGTGCTGGAAATATAAAGATGTCTAAAATGCAATTAGCCGCTGCTTGCATCCTAAAAACTTTAAAACGAATGACAGGTGAGTAGATGAGCTATGCAGACGCGAAGAAAGCTATTCAGACGACGTTCAAGGGACGGTCCGGTCAGAGTGAACAAACTACTTGGAATGTGGAAGCCCAGTCGGTCTTTGTTCAGCGAACTTTGTTCCGCGATAACTTTCTCTGTGTAAGCTCGGTCGCAGCGATCTTGGGCTCAAAATGCTCAGCACTTCAAGGGCTTTCGAATGGTGTATAAGAAAATTCCCAATCAATTAAATTTAAGAAACTCCCCCTTATGAGTCAGGGAAATCGTGCCAGGAGGACCGCTCACATTGAGAGATACAGAGCACTTATTGAAGTTTCTTTTGGCCATATCTTTTTGTGGTTGCGTTGAAATGATGGGGTGGTCGAACAAAAGTTGCTTGTTTAGTCGCGTAGAACACGATGGAGCCAAAAAAGTTGCCAACTTTTTCTGACCGGACTCCCTTTAAAGATCTTATTAATAAAGATCCCATCAAAGATGCTATGGTGCTATATCCTATTGTGGACTTCACTTGTGTCTGTCGCACTGGAGCATAATGTGTAGCATACAGACTTTTATTCTGTTTACAAAGATTCTTTTTATTCTGCTTATCCGTTTACAAAGAATACTTCCTGGTATTCTCTTTTGTATGTGAACCACCGGCCCCCATATTAACTATCATTGAAAGCGTCGCGGTCTTTGTCTTAACATCGAGCTTAATAGAGCTACCCCGCGTTAGTTAAACCAGTTTGCGCTAAAATAAGCGACAGGCGGTAAAGGCCGTCCGCCTGTTTTCATCTCGACCAAAGAACCGTCGCAGTAGCGCTGTAAATGGCAATAAATTATTACATGTTTTAAGGCTTTAGTTTGAGGATGTTATGATTTACGAATTTAGTTCACGTACAACACACGAACAAATCTCTAAAGGCACGACTTTCTGAAGTTGAAACGTCGTCTTCGTGGACAAGAGTTGTGGCAGTTGTTGAGATTGTCGGTACCGATTCCGACGTAAGCTTTGGTGTGTCCGTTCAATGTCCATCGACAACTTATCTATCGCAGTACACGGCTTTTTTTCCAGTTAGCACCTGCTGCCCAAATGGAATTCGATGCTCAGATGGAAACCTCCGCAAGCTAGATCGTCTTTGCGTTCCCTCGTTGTTTTTTTCTTGATAATAACGTTAGAATTCTTTTCAGCTATTTTTAGGCAAATTACAACATCTGTTTCAGGATTACGCGGTCGCAGACGGTCATTAATTGACTCCACACTAAAAGTTAACTAAATCACATGTCCAATGAATGCTGTGCATGTGATCAAGTGTCCTCCGCTATCACGTATTTTTCTCCGCCGTAGTCCTTATGTGTTTGGAGTACTGTTTACGTAAAGTGTATCATGGGTAGACACAGCACTCGTGACTGTAGGTCCAAGTCAGGTTTTTTGCATCACTGTAAAATCAAGGTTATCATTAAAAGCTAAAATGAGGCATTCATCGCACAGCCCAGAAGGGCACTTCTAGATTTTTTGCACAATTTCTTACTGTAACAGTTAGCAAATAGTGAAGTATATATGTAGGTGAACAAAGAAAGCCTGGTCTCTAAGCATAATACACTAAACTCTTTTACTTTACTACGTGATACATAAACATGCTCTTCATTGTGTTTCCACTGCTGCTTTGTCTTCAACCTTATATACACTCCTCCTCATAAAGATAAGGCCACCCCCTTTTTCAACTGTTTCTCAGGTTGGCCGAACTTCGGCAGAAAGCGGAGTACACCAGTAGAAAGAGCTTATGAAATGAGGGTGCCCTACATAGAGACCGTAAGAATTTCATGTTTGTTTAGGGACTTTTTTCCCGAAAAATCATTTTGGACTTCCTCAAAAAGATAAGGCCACCCAACATAAAACTCGTTTTTTCAACTCTCTTCCGTGATTTCGAGAATGGTTCGTATACTGTCTCGTAGAACCAGTAGTTCTGTGCGTGCTAGGCACAAAACAAAATTTCATGTGCTTTAGTAGAAAGAATAATTTGGCTTTTTATTAAAAAAACCTTAAATCGTCGATGAACGGCTGTATGTCGGCCTGACAAGCGCGGGGTCAAATCTAATCAATACAGTGGCTCAAACGACACAGATCACCCCCCTGCATGATTTTGGTTCTGAAATAAATATGCCGAATTTTGAATTTTTTCGACAAATTTTTGTCGCCGAAGTTGAAAATTCTCTTTGCCGTTTACAGGTAAGCCTAGTTTTTGGGACTAAAGGTGTGGACCTTGAAGAGGAAGACATTCTCTACCACGCAGACACATTGAAAAAATTCTTCTGTTCCGCACTGCAAAAGAACCAGCTGGAGAATGTTAAAGACCACAATGCAGATCTCGGCTCATCGCTTGATTTACATTAGATTTTATTTTAGCTGGTTGTTTTAAGAAGCGGAACAGAAGAATTTTTTCAATGTGTCTGCGTGGTAGAGAATGTCTTCCTCTTCAAGGTCCACACCTTTAGTCCCAAAAACTAGGCTTACCTGTAAACGGCAAAGAGAATTTTCAACTTCGGCGACAAAAATTTGTCGAAAAAATTCAAAATTCGGCATATTTATTTCAGAACCAAAATCATGCAGGGGGGTGATCTGTGTCGTTTGAGCCACTGTATTGATTAGATTTGACCCCGCGCTTGTCAGGCCGACATACAGCCGTTCATCGACGATTTAAGTTTTTTTTAATAAAAAGCCAAATTATTCTTTCTACTAAAGCACATGAAATTTTGTTTTGTGCCTAGCACGCACAGAACTACTGGTTCTACGAGACAGTATACGAACCATTCTCGAAATCACGGAAGAGAGTTGAAAAAACGAGTTTTATGTTGGGTGGCCTTATCTTTTTGAGGAAGTCCAAAATGATTTTTCGGGAAAAAAGTCCCTAAACAACCATGAAATTCTTACGGTCTCTATGTAGGGCACCCTCATTTCATAAGCTCTTTCTACTGGTGTACTCCGCTTTCTGCCGAAGTTCGTCCAACCTGAGAAACAGTTGAAAAAGGGGGTGGCCTTATCTTTATGAGGAGGAGTGTACATATCATGTCCAGCTAATATTCCTACTTCCATTTTCTTCTTTTTCTTTGAGTTCCTTAAGCTCTTCCAACACTTTTACTTCGTCAATCGCTTCTTCTTCATTCAAAATGGATATACCTGGTTGATTTACTGTAATCACATTCGGAATCATAACGGCATCTGAAAAAGCTACTCGCTTTCAAATTCAGTTCCTTTCTTACCAATTTTCCCTATTCTGTTGGATTTCGCGTCCATGAATTGTAAAAGTCGTTCCACGGATACTTTCTGAATTACTGAAGGTCGAAAATAAGCCGATATCTAAATAGTAAAGTTGCCTTCCTCAAGTTGGGAATATAAAGTTTCATCAAAACCCATTTACCATTAGATCCGTGTCTGGTGTCGTTTCTTCTTTGTACTGAAAATCGCATGTCACAATAACGACCTGATAGGAGAACATAATTATGGTTTCATTAAATCTGTCCTCCAAAAAATTCGCTTGTTCCTTCACATTGACGGTCTTCAGTCTTACACTGTTCGTTAGTGTTCTCATAACGCCATTCCTCTGCACGTTTACAGAAAAGTGGGCAGGGTACTGTAATGAATCCAAGCATGGTATCAGATATCGCAGTCCTTGTACGGCTTTCTCTGGATGTACATATAAAGCTCCGAATCGTTCTTCTCCATTGTATGCACGGTATCGAAAGATTCGAAGTCCAGCGGTATCCTGTCGAAATTTCCCAGAGAAGGAGAGTTCAAGGGAATAGTCTGTTAGCTTTGTGATGTTGCGATCTAGGACGATCGTTAGGATTTCTGTCTAAAGAAGTCGAATAATGCAAAAAGTACCGATTTCCAGAAAAGTTGATGAGGTCTCAGTGTTTAGTTTTATGAACTCTACAAAATTTAAGAATAATATTCCATGAAATAAGTTTCGAGTTTATCGCTCGAATAAAGTAATTTACTCGTCAAGCCGATATAGTATCTGTCGCAGCCTTACGATTTCTCGCCTCATTGGGGAGCTTTCCCACTCCTTTACACTCTTTTGCCAATTTCACGTGTCGAGTTTCATTCCGAATAGACCTCGACTCGAGGTAACACTTCTCGGATTGGATGCTTATAATAAAATAATCTCATGATTTATGAAAACCTCGGCTCACTCTTTTCTGATCGAGCTCATTGACAGAAAATGCGGACCCTTGGGTTGTGTCGCTTTCTCGCCACGCGATATTTCTTCCCGTTGTAGATGTCTGGGAACAGTACCGCTTCGTCGACACGCACATTTTCTCCGAGATGCAGGAAAAGAACAGCCGTATCGAGAAGAGATCGAAATCTTATGAACACTCTACCTGAAAACGTCTAAAAGATCCGAAGATCGAGGACAGCGATGGAGATACGGAAGAACCTGTTTGGGTTCGTCCCGCGACGTATCGATTCGGATAGTGAGATTATAATGCGATGGAACTAATATGTACGGGACCGCGTCCGGGTCGGGTGCGTATGGTACCCGGTTCAGAAGAGCGAAGTAGATTATGACGGCGTAGATTAATCTAAATTATGTCTTTTGTTATTAGGTTTATTGTTTATCATTCACTAGCTGCATCGTTTGCGCTGATGTGGGGGGGGGCGGCTATCTCTCAGCCTTTTAATGCACGTTTCCAAAAGCAGAACAATTAAACGAGATCTGCGTTCCGTGTAAAAATTTACACGTTACGTATATATCACGGAAATAACGTTTTACCCGTTGGCATGTGGTGCCATACATGTACTTCTTAGCTGGAGACCTATATTCTAATCTACATTTATTTGTGTGTCTATCTTTCCCAAAAGACTATAAAGCTAGACGATAAAGCACAATCAACTTACAGGACTTCTTTCCATGACTTTAAAGTCTATTTGCGGGTACCTATGGTTTTAAGGCCCAAATTCAGAATATGTAGACCATTCGAGCTTTGATCATTAGAAGACTCGTCAAATGTACGGAAATTTCCGCTTGCTTTATTAGAGCCAAAAAGGCACTTACGACGCGATGGCCGAAAACGAGAACCACAGACAGAAGACGTGCCCGTCGCAATAGAAAAAATTGAGAATCTGCGCTCCGTGGCTTGGTTTTTGCCACTGAACATTGCGCTGGGGTAGTTTAGGTGACATTTGCGGTACCCACAGCTGCCTGCTGCAGAACTCTACTCTGCTTTGGGACAGTTTGTTTACTAACCACTTGCTCAATCCAAGTGGACGCGCGATGTTGGGAGAGTTGTTTGGTTCGCTTGCGTGCGGCTTGTAAACTATTTTGGAAGGAAGAGCCGATGTGTAGAGTTGGATAAAGGCGTTATCTCTGTGGAGCGCCGCAGCATGCCGAAATGGAATTGTGTCTATTGCCAGAGGAGATGTGCGTATGGATTGGTCGACTTTGCCCTTTTTGCGGCGAACGAGAGCAGTATCAGAAATTTTTTTATTGGTTTGATTGGCGGCGAGTCCGGCGCCGCATGTCGAAGAATGTCCAAAAATTAGCTTTTTCAGCCTTCTTCCTTCCATTTTATAGAAAATGCCCCGACTCTGCATCTGTACCCTCCAACTTCATTCATCTTTCCAAGAGATAAGTTTGCACATAAATGAACCTTGTCAGTTTGATGACTTCAAATTTCACAGTCCTCCTTCTCCCAAATCATCTGCGGTGTAAAATCCACCCCAAAATCGGCTAATGAGTGAAGATGTGGTAAAAAACCTTTTAACAATTCCAAAAAAAAGATGCAAATGAAATGTGAAGTATGTGGAACTTACATTTCGGAGGGCTTAACACTTAAAGAACACACTTTATAAACGGTTTTAGTGATGCTTACTTTTCGTGCGTGTTTTAACGTTAGTGGGTACATATTTACTCGTGATAATATTATGTGACACCCGTAAAAACGTCTTAACTCCAGGAAATTGTCTAGGTTACATATAACTTATAAATAATCTGGTCTTCATATTGTCCATTTTCCCGTTTACATACACTCACTTGTTTACCCCGCTTTGGTTTTTTTTTTCTAAAGGGAACCACAGCTTTTTATTTCTCATTCATTTAACACACTTACACACTTTTTGTATTAATTCGCATGTTGTTCGAGTTATCCAGATCCCCCCCCCCCCCGCCGCCACCACCAGACATTGACAAACATTCGCTTCGTCGACTCATCCTGTAAACATCTACCATTCCTCCGTACCGCCCGTGTCTGCATACCGCGTACATCCCACTAGTGGTTTGACCATTCCAATGGATCGCTTCAGGTCGCTGATGTCAGTAGCTGCGTTGCCGACGTCACCGACTCCTTTTCCCTTGACCGCCGAGAACAACAGTGTTAGTGAATACGTCCAGGACGAACAGGAGGAAGTTCGAAGTGAAACGTCTTCGACGTCTGCATCTACCGTCTCAACCGGTTTGTTTACTTTTTTAAAGAAGTCAGATCTTTAAAATACTAGTTGCTGAGACTTGACCTGATGGGTTTCGAACTTGTTCGAGCACTTTGTAGGCCGATATTTGTTTCACGCACAAAATTAGTAAAGTATGAAAATGACTTTTCTCATTCCGCTCAAAATCGATTGTCGCACACAAGTCTCTCTGTGGTCCACCAGGGCCAACTGCAAGTGTCGAAAAATGTTGCCTCATTCCTGGAAGCCCAAACATGAGAAGATATTTGATTATTTTTAGAAAATAAAATCAGAAAAAATTTAACACACATATGTTCAGATTGTCAACATAGTTATAAGATGCAAAATAACGGCAAAAAAATCTGTTACAGCCTTTCGTTCACTCATGTTTTTAATATTTTTGAGTGACTGGAATATTTCAGAATTTTTGTTCAAATCCTAATAGCATCTATTGTGTCCAAATCCCAACGCTTTAATGGGGCCCTGTCTCGTTCTGGCCCTTTCAGACCCTCAAGACGGCAATAGGCGTTGGGAATCCACACCAAGACCAAATAATTCTCACCACAAAACGCTCTCGTGCCAGCTAGCGGTCGAGAAGTAATAAAAGGAAACATCGGAAAATTCCGGAGCGATCAATAGTGCCGCGCCCGCTGGCGGAACGCGGCCTCCTCTTGGGAGAGTAGAACACTCGTCGATGGATGAGATAAATGCATGTTTTTACGCGCTTGCGCTTTCGCTCTCGTCGCTCGCGCGTGCACTCTTTGCCCCCTATATCGGGTACTCTGCGTCCAGCCGCATCCAGCCAATCCCCCTAGAGGCACCTCTCTTCAAAACAACGGCGCTGCGCTTTTCAGAAACGCACTGATTCACGCGGCGGCGGAATCGAATGCAAATTAGCCGTGGTTTCGCGGACGTCGTCGTCGCCTTCTCCGCCCCAATCATCAGCAGCTTCTAATGGAACGTCGTGGGGGCCATCAACGCGATCGGTCTCCAGTGAAGAACTTTTTCTTCGAACAAGGACGCCGCTCCATGCGGCTTATTCGCTCTCGTCAGTCTTCTTCTGCTTCTACCTGCAGCACCGTTTCCATGGGTCAGCGCTAGGATTTTCCATGATGTGTGTTGTTACGAATAGAGGGATCCAGCTTGAATATGCACATATCCAGGAGAGGAGCAACTAGCACATCAGAAGCCATGCACGCAAACTTCCAATCACTTTTTAAGGCTAAGAAATTTTTTCATGGTCAAAGTCAAATGACATACGAATACTCAAAACAACGAGACGAAGGAAAATGTAAAAAATGTTCTTAAGCAGTCACATTGCATCTAGTAAAACATAACGTGAAGTGTTCACGCTTGCTCTAATTTTAGCGCCTATTGCCCGATAGATCATGTAGTTTGTTTAAAAGATTTAAGATTTTTTAGCAAGCACTCCGAGGGATAAGAATTACTTTCCCAATAAGCGAATTGCCTTCTTTCCAAATAAAAAAACAGTAAACAGAATTTTTAGAAATTATCCTCTTTCCCCATTATAGGAATTTAGTTTATTCCAAGTACTGATTTAGGTCATTGTAATGAAGAATCAGCTGCGAGGAGTCCACTCCCTATCGATCCGTGTGATGAGGTATTTGATCAGGTGGGTGACGTAATAATAGTGTAGCATAGCAACGGCCTTGGACCGACAGAAGAAGTCTCTAGATTGTACATGGCTTAAAATCACAAGTTAGTATGAGTTATCCAGATCATGTATTCCCCCATGCAGAAATACTTCGTTCAAATGATATCTTAGTTGGATTAAACAACTCCTGTTCTAACTGGACTAAACAGCAGAAACCCTTATCAATAAAGGCACATCATTCCATTGCACACTCCTTTCAGATACACTACTTAGGATGCTCAAGAATCGAAGACCCCTCAAGCGAGAAGGAAATGCTCCAGATCGTTGCCTCCTTGAACAGAGAAAAATCGCATGATCCGGTGAGCGTAATACTGACGATTCCTCCATGTTCATCGGGGACGGTTAGGTAACCGTTACAAGAAATGTTCAAAACCATTTCGAGCCATTTCAGACTTTTCGACTGTGAGACGAAAAGCGAGATGTGTTCATTCCCAGTCCATCGAATCAGATTCTGCGCTCGAGGCCAGACCGGATCGATGGAGAAAGAGTGCTTTGCGTTGTCCTTCGTACAAAACAATAGTAGCCAAAAGGGACCAGCTCTACATCAGTGTCACGTATTCAGGTGTCACGTCCCTGAAGCTGTAAGTCGCCGAATACTAAGTATCTCCAACACAAACTTCATATTCCATGAAGTACATACATGGAACAAAAGCGTATTTAATTTTAGGCCGGAAAAGCTCTTTTCTGTTTTGCAAACGCGTTCCGCTACAACGAGGCACCACTCGTAAAGCTTGCCGCAAATGGAACGACATCGCCTTCCTATTCAACAGCAATAACACCGGGAAGTGAAGAAGATTACCAATTTGAAGCGTTTTTGGAAATTCGCGAGGAAGACCCGAAGAAAGGCTTTACCGTATGTCCACAGGAAAAAAGCTGCTTCAAGCTACGAAGAAACAGAGAGAAGAAAGTGGTTGTGGTTTTGCAACAAAAGAGCGGCCCTAGGCTTTTAACCGTGAAGAAGTGTTTCGGTCTCTTACTGGCTGCCGGAAGACATCTACGGGAAAGCGACATGCACCTCTTGGATATGCAGGATATGGGGCCAGGCCAAAATCCTAGCGTTTATGAGATTGAAGCACTGTGGAATCCGAACGCCCGAAATTTCGAAGTTCTTAACACGGAAACTCCGCGAGGTTAGTCAATATTGCAGTGCACACGATCAGAAACGTACACTTTCCTGATCATGGGCAATACGCACTTGAAATGTCATTTAATACTCTGTTTGCCTTTTGTTTTTCTTTTGTTTGCTTTCTGGGTTGAATCTGCCTAAATCGGACTAATTCCACAAACACAATCATAAGCAAAAGAAAGAAAGCAAAAGCACTGTTGTATCACTGAGTAGGGTGTTTTAGAGACACGTGTTTTCATGACAGTCGCGGTGGACGTCATCCTGCAAGGAATCGATGAACCAGTACGCTTCAACATAGAAGCCAAAGCGCGTATCTTTCACGAGCATGAGCGTTTCTGGTACGTGACACGCCGGGCGATCGTCGAACGGTATTTTCTCACAATAAAGGTAAAGGATTTTATCATACGAGCGGTAACAGTCGGTAAACAGAGATGATGTGGCGTCCTTCGCGTTATTGCCACCCAATTTTCACGTCTCAGGGGCGGTCAGTCAAATGTGGTGACTTCATCTGACGGGTTCCCTTACGACCGATTCGTTAGTTGAAAAACGGCTAATTCTTGCGGATATATTATCGCCTTCCGTTGTACTGCCCGGGTCCCTGGGATGTTTATAATGCAAATCGATCGAATTCAGATGGACGCGCCGCCGTTAACCAATTCGGCTGAAGAAGACGGCCCTTCCACCGCCTCGACGTCAACAGCCCAAAATGGTGGTTCAGTTGACAAAGGGAATATCTTCAAGGTAGTAAAATTTGAGTCCGTCACCGAAAAGGAGCGGTCGCTGGCCAGGTTGTCTTTGGGGCGGTCACCCACCAAGATGCCCACGCAGCTAATTCATCCAGCAGATGACGACGAATCTGGTAAGTTTTGATTAGCAGTTCCATTAAAATGTTGCACGTAACCACATTCAATCAGCCTATAATACACATTAAATGCAGCTCGGACTGACATATGAACGAGAACTGAAAAAATAGCCAACAAGTAAATAAGACAGTGTAAGCATCGGAAGTGTTTTAAAACAATAGCGTCACCAATATTTGCCGAAAGTCTTCCGCTCCCGACACGGGCAAAAATTCGCCCATTGTGAGCAAATAGCAGGTAAATCAGCCTTACAGTCTTTTCACAAATTAAAGTTGATGATGAAAATTGATACTGGTCTGATAAGCACGGCCTGGTAACTAATGATATCGAAGTTGCAAAAACCGCAACTGGACGTTAAAAAAGAGAACCCACAGACTTATCGAGAATAGATTTATTCTACCATCCATCTACCAGCATTGTTAAAACCATATCAATCTTTAAAAATTCAATACAATGCTCTTGTTATCGCTGATTTTTTTAAGGCAGAAAAATTTACTTCGATCTTTCAAATTACAAAAACACCTAAAATTATCTTACTATTGCTTTACATATATATATGTACAACCGAAAATATGTGGTAAACATCTTTTGAAAACGCAAGCATCCTCTAAGACACATGTATTACCGCTAGTATTCACACTCGCTTGCAAATCATTTATTAGTGTGTTTGTGTATTTACACACAAGGTTACACACATGAGCTATAACCTTTTGGCCTGGTCGTCGTAATCGTAAATTGGATCTAAAGTTCGTACCAAAATTCTTACTAAGAGGTCCAGGACACAGTTAATTGGTGCGCACTCCATAAAATGCAGCGACCACATCAAATTTATTTAGATAGCGATGAGCCCCTCTTGTCAGGATCGGGCGAGGTAAACAGGGAATGTTCAGAGGATGTTATGTTGGAATGGAAGGAGACTCTGGTAAAGTGGAAGGATGATTCGGAACAGTTAGTTATGGTTATCATTCGTAAGAAATGATATCCTTTTAGTAGCCGACCAAAGGAACTTTCTGCATTAATCCGCAATGGAATCCCTGATGTACTGCGTGGAGAAGTCTGGCAGCTATTAGCTAAAGTGAACACTGACATCGATCTTATTGACACTTATCGACTCTTACTCGCTAAAGACTGTCCTTCTGAGCAGGTCATCTTACGAGACATTCATAGAACATTCCCTGCACACGCGTACTTTCGCGAAGCCAATGGTGATGGTCAAGAAGCGCTCTTCAAGATCAGCAAAGCGTACTCGCTGTATGATGAAGAAGTCAGCTACTGCCAAGGATTATCCTTCTTGGGCGCCGCGCTACTGTTACATGTATGACTTTTGTCATATTCTTTTTCTAGAACTGCTTTTTTTAGATGCCTGAGGAGCAGGCCTTTTGTGTTCTCATTAAGATAATGTTTGACTACGGACTCAGAGACTTGTTCAAACTCGGTTTTGACGTCCTTCATCTTCGATTCTACCAACTCCACAGGCTGATTGAGGATTACGCTCCCGACCTCTTTGCTCATTTTTACAATCTCGGAGTGGAGACACACATGTACGCTTCACAATGGTTCCTTACGCTTTTCACCGCTAAATTCCCACTCCAAATGGTTTTTTTCATCGTCGACTTGTTCCTCAGCGAGGGAATGAATACTATCTTTCACATATCACTTGCTTTACTTAACGACTCTAAGAAGGACCTTTTGCAACTCGACTTCGAAGGGGCTCTGAAGTACTTCCGCGTAGCTCTGCCCAGAAAGTATCGAACGGAAAACAGTGCGAAAGAGCTAATTCACAGTGCAGTTAAGCTTAAGGTGAGAAACTCGTGTCAAAAATTTTGTTTGGCTCACCCACGAATTTCTAGATTAGCCACAAGAGATTGTCGAAGTATGAGAAGGAATACTACTCGCTGAAAGAGAAAGAGCTCGAATCCCAAGATCCACAGGAAAGACTCGAGGTACTGTGTTTTTCAGTTAAAGCTGCGTCTTAGTTCTTCTCACTTTTTAACATTTAGAAATAGTCCTAACCATTATAAAGGCGAAAAATAATGTGAAAATAAATTTAAATAATTTCAGAGAGAGAATCTCAGGCTGAAAGACACTGTTATGCGCCTTGAAAGAGAAAACGATGATTTGGCACATGAATTGGTAACAAGTAAAATTGAGCTCAGGAACAAGCTAGACAATGTAAGTACGCCTAATCACTCTACCATATTCGTTCAAATATTGTTTTAGACTGAAGATCAACTGGAGACCTGCGTTGCCAATGTGGAACGGAAAACGCGAGAAAACAAAGATCTTGAAGAAGAGAACCGCAGCTTGCACCAGGAGTACGAGCAAGTCAAAGAGATGTGTCGACGCGAAGTTGTGCGGTTAGAACTAGAAGGCACAAGGAACCAGACAATAATCATGAACTACAAGAAGATCTGTTCGGACATGAGCAGACGTCTCGAGGATCAGCAGGAAAAGGTTAAAGGCGAACGGAAAGAGATCGGAGTTAGTACTATTAAGTCTTAAATGGTGGAACATGTCCTTGCAGAGTCGCGTTGCTGGTTGTGACAGATGCCGAGATTCCTTGGCTGATTTTCTCGGCGAAGAAGGAAGTCCCGTTCATAAAGCTAGTCCCACCAGTGAAGAAGGAGGTTTTAAAGCGCTGCAGCTGATGGAAAAGTTGAGCGAATACGAAGACCACATTAAACACATCGAGCTGGAACTAGCACAAACAAAACTCGCTTTAGTGGAAGCCCAGTGTAGAAACCAAGACCTCACCCACCAGGTACAGTATAAAGACACTGTAACTGAAAACCTTTTGAAACTACCATTCCAATAACAGTGCTTACCTTATATCTTGTTCAGATGAGCACAAGTGTTATTAGCAACAGTGAAAATGATGGGAAGGCTGCCTGGTTCAGAAAAACTATTTCGAGTATAAAAGAAGTCCGGACGTCGTTGAAGAATCCAGAGAGGTCGAACAGCAGCGTGTCTGTAGATAACCGACATTCATAGCGTACCGAACCTTGCACGGAAGCAAAAATAATTCTTATAGATTTGTAATTTATTGGTAATTCATAGCTTTTTGCGACAAATATTACGGGATTATGAATAAAATGAACTTCACCGATCCGATATGTACATCCCTAGATTTACGAAGATTTAAAATTTAAGGGGTAAGTCAAAACACCTTACAAGGAACCCTTGCAAACACAAATTTGCGAGTGACCCCAATCGTTTGAAAGAAGTCGTAAAGAGTTTCCTCTGATTTACACCCGATTTGCCCCGAAAGCAATGCCAAAAAGTATTTGGCTCCGCATTTCTTCAAGCAATGTAGAATATGGCATTTTGAATCGGTTGTGATGACCATATATAGCTCATTGTAAACCGGGGATCGCAAAACGACTTCCCAACCGTCGTGATGGGACCCGATCCGCGGGTTTCCTGCACGCTCGCGGGTTTCCTGTTGTTTCTCTCGCTCGCTCTTCCGCCTAATTCGTTATTTGTGTTGTATGTATTCGCGTTGCATGTGTTAGTTATTATCCGAATTTACCTGAAATGCCAATCGGAGTATGAGCTGCCCAAGATACGGACGACTTGCTCCATCAGTATTTCGTTTCACGCGCGAGCACATTACGAACAGAGTCCCTCTTTTGGATGACGCTCCATCTCTTTGTTCCTCTTTTGGCTATCAAAATGTCTTTGCGAATAGAGTACGGAATGGCTCTTTTCGGGATACCGTGCGTAATATGTGCAAAATACAATTTATGCTATTACCAGGCGATAGTGCTTTCGGAGCGGATCATCTGGAAGTGAATCACCCTAACGTCGCGTTATTTTGCGTAATATCTATGTTGCCAGCCGTGGATGGTCTCAACAAGTAAATCCTGATCGAGGTAGCGGCTTTTTCGAAATGCAAGACGAACTTCTGCGTTGTTTTCTATCGCATTTTTCGCATTGCATGGATGTTATGATTCTGTTTCGTGTGTTAAGGATTTTCCGTTTGATCTTTCAAGCATCTCAAATATTTATATCGCGCATGATAGTCTCGCGCTTCTCTTGCTCAAATTGATAAACTTAATTTATTATGCTTTAGATCTCAGTTTGCAATGTCGGAACGCAGAAGCCGTCACACTCGAAAGCGAAAGGCCAGTAGCAGCAGCGAAGAGGAGGACCGACCACAAAAGTTCGAGACTGAGCCGCAAGACAATAGTGAAGACGATGATGTGAATAAGCATCTGGATCGAGATATTGCGGAGAGAGACGAACTCTCACGCCGGATTCGCCAACGGGACAGGGACTCCACAAGAAAAATTGCGTCGAAGAGCGAGCTAAGAGCTGCCGAAGAAGCTGCGTCCAGACTGAACTTGGCAGAAGGCATCGATGTCGACCAGGGAGCTGTCATCTCACAACTTCGTGAGCAGTCAAGAAAGGAGTATTTGAAGAAACGCAAAGTGGACAAATTAGAAGAATTACAGCTTCAGGTGCTCGATGACGAGCAGGTGTTCAGTCACGAGAAGTAAGTATGACGCGCTCTGAATTTTCTACAACACCTGGTTTCAGGCTTACCGAGCGAGAAAGGCGTGATATGAAATACCGAAAGGAAGTCTTAGACTACGCAACAAAGTACGACAAGGCAGGAGACGATTTCAAGGTTAAGAGGTAGGCTACTCCCTTCTTTTTCTTTTTTTAGCTCTGCTTGACTACTATTTTGGTAGCTCGTAGTTGAAGCACTCTTACACCAGTAAACCACTCTTTCAGATACCATGTTCCCGATGCCGCCGTTAAGACTGTACCCACAGAGTACGTTGAAGAAATCGAAGAGCGTCCAGGTGGAGATGGAGCCTTATGGGAAAGTGAACAACTCCATGCTGCTCGCTACAAATTGGGAGCGAAGGATGCTGGAAGGGATAAAGAAAGCTACGAATGTCTATTTGATGATGAAATTGACTTCGTACAGGCTATGCAAATTCCGGGAACAGAGGAAACGGTAAGTGGTCGACAAAGAATGTAAAGAAATAATCATTATCTGCTTAGAAACCCGAAATATCTCCAGCGCAAAAGAAGAAGATGACCATTGACGAAACTCGCAAGTCCTTGCCGGTATATGGGTTCCGCGAGGCATTCCTCGAAGCTGTAGCAAAGCACCAGGTTCTCATCATCGAAGGAGAGACTGGGTCGGGTAAAACGACGCAGCTCCCACAGTACCTTTATGAAGCTGTAAGTATATATTCTATATTCGCCTTACAATTAGACGCAAACATTTTAGGGCTACTGCGAGAACAACAAGATGGTGGGATGTACGCAGCCTCGACGAGTAGCTGCGATGAGCGTAGCTACACGCGTGGCCGAAGAAGTTGGCGCCAAACTGGGTGGGACGGTAATTCATTTCCTCCTTTCTTATAAGACTTAATTTGAATCGTTCAGGTTGGATACTCCATCCGTTTCGAAGATTGCACATCTGAACGAACAAAGATCAAGTACATGACCGATGGTATGCTGTTGAGAGAATTTTTAAATGAGCCCGATCTTGCATCATACAGGTTAGTCATTACATGCCATCAATATGTTTCTATACTATGCTTTAGTGTCATGATGATCGATGAAGCCCATGAAAGGACACTTCACACTGATGTGCTGTTCGGCCTGGTAAAGGATATCGCACGGTTTCGCTCTGACATCAAGCTACTCATTTCTTCGGCCACACTCGACGCCGAGAAATTCTCAACCTTCTTTGATGACGCCCCCGTATTCCGCGTTCCCGGTCGTCGATTCCCAGTTGATATATTCTACACCAAAGCTCCTGAAGCCGACTACTTAGATGCCGTCGTCGTTTCGGTACTTCAAATTCATCTGACGCAACCATTACCAGGCGATATCTTGGTGTTCTTGACCGGCCAGGAGGAAATAGAAAGCGTTCAGGTACTGTTTACTTACTTACTTATACCTGCTTCACTAGCATCGTTTCAGGAGGCACTAGGTGAAAGGGCAAAGGCGTTAGGAAGCCGACTGAAAGAAATGATCGTCCTTCCAATTTACGCGAATTTACCTTCCGACATGCAGACGAAGATCTTTGAACCGACACCACCTAATGCACGCAAGGTAAGCTACTACTACGCTAAATGCGACTTACTCAATTTGAAATCCCTTTTAGGTCGTCTTATCAACAAACATCGCTGAAACCTCGGTCACAATCGACGGGATTTCGTACGTGATCGACCCAGGATTTGTCAAACAGAATTCATACGATGCACGTAGTGGTGTAGAGCATCTGCAAGTAGTTACAATTGCGAAGGCTGCTGCAAACCAGCGTGCAGGTCGTGCTGGAAGGACAGGACCAGGAAAGTGCTTCCGCTTATACACAAGTTGGGCTTACAAGAACGAACTGGAAGATCAACCAGTCCCTGAGGTGAGTAGGATTCAATTGCAAGATGGCAGGCTCAATGTAATGTTGCAGATTCAAAGAACAAATCTAGGCAATGTCGTGCTCATGCTCAAAAGCTTGGGAATTGACGACTTGGTCCATTTTGATTTTTTGGATCCGCCGGCTCAAGAATCACTAGTGACTGCCATGGAGCAGCTCTATGGATTGGGGGCCCTGAATCACCGTGGCCAATTAACAAAACTTGGAAGGCGGATGGCAGAGTTCCCTTGTGATCCATTCATGTCTAAGATGATCATTGCGTCAGAACGGTTGGTGTAGCTGTCCAGGATGTTAGCTTACTTTAAGGTCGAATTTTAGGTATAAATGTTCTGAAGAAATTTTGACCATCTCGGCGATGTTATCGGTGAATGCGGCTGTTTTCTACCGACCGAAGGCCATGGTAATTCACGCTGATACCGCAAGGAAAGGCTTCTGGGATCCTGCCGGTGATCACTTCACACTTCTCAACGTATATAACAAATGGAAGGAAACCCAGTACAATATGCAGTGGTAAGTGCTTCTAAAGTTGCTGGTCTTCTACACTTCGATTTCAGGTGCAATGAAAACTTTGTACAACACCGGACTATGAAGCGCGCACGTGATGTTCGAGAACAGTTAGAGGGACTTCTGGAACGCGTAGAAATCGAATTGGTAAATTGTCTTCCCTTGAGCAAGCATTTATTAACAATTTAATTTAGACTAGTTCAACAGACAAAGTGGCCATACGGAAGGCGATAACAGCAGGATATTTCTACAATTGCTCCCGTCTCGACAATTCCGGACATTACAAGACAGTGAAGCACAAGCATACTGTGCAGATACATCCGAACTCGTGCCTTTTTGAGGAAACGCCGCGATGGGTTGTCTATTATGAACTTGTGTTCACATCGAAAGAGTTCATGCGGGAGATTTGTGAGATCGAGAGCGCATGGCTACTAGAGGTGGCGCCGCATTATTACAAATCGAAGGAACTGGAGGATTCGACCAACAAGAAGATGCCGAAACAGAAAGGGAAATCGATGGCGGAGTTGGATCGATGATAGGATCATTGTTGCTGTAAATTGAAATTGTTCTCTGCCTTGTTCGTTTGCTGGATGATACGCGGTAAAGTTATTACGGTTTTCTGTTCTAAGCGTAGTGCGGTATGGGGTGTCAACGGTGGGTTGTGCAACAGTCGATAGTGTATTCGGGTCTGGTTGCTCCATTTGGTCTACACACCTTACCACTAAATATTTTTATAGCGACATAAGATATTATCACGCAAGTATCTTGGCTTTATCAGTATCAGTGTTAAAATGACGCTTGTGCTCACATGTATGTTTGAAACAGAACCGAATGACTTGCAACGAAATTTAACTTTCGTCTACTGCAGTACCTAACGCGCAGTGGCAACGATCCGAATTCATTAGAAACAGGCGTGAGTATATTGTTAACTGGCAGCGCTTTGCATCGGTATTTATTTATTTCCATTCCATCTCTGCTTTCCACCAACCATCTAAAGCCGTATTCCGGAAATTCTTCTCAAACATCCGGTCGATTCTGTCACTTTGCACAACGCTCAAATAGTTTCGCCAGTCACCTGGAATACCTTTGCGAATAAAGGATTCAGGATTCCTCCTAAATGCGATTTTTCATTAGACATTGCATAATTTTTCACTTACAAAACGTTAGGAAACCAGCGCTTCTGATCTTTCTTCATCGATTCCAAAGATGCGCTGTCCATAATTGGCTGTAGTCTGCTTGGATTATTCACAATATCCGCTGCTTTTCCTCCCAGGAATTCACCGATTTTAATTATCTCCGCCTTTAAGTCTTTGATCAGGTCCTCGTACTTTAGAACGAGCACGTTTGCATGGTTGAAGTAAGGAAGCCAGCCTTTGTGGTAGTCGAAGTATCCTCCCCATGGAATCTTTCCCTCACAAAACATATCAAAAAAAACGTTAAAGTCTCCATGCTCCCAGTTGTAGCCTTTTATGTTTCTCATGTGGTGGAACCAGCTGACAAGCGTGTCTTTCGGGTTACGGCACACGAGGATACACTTTCCATCGTTGTGTCTGGGTATATTCCAAATATTCAAGTGACTCTTCAAAATCCTGGGTCTTGGAAGTTTGTTCACAACATCTCCTCCGACAAACTCAATTAGTGGCGTATACGTGAACAACTCTGAAATATCCAATTTTCAGGGTTTGTAATCGTGTCGTCTATATATATGTCTAAATTCTGGCCCCATAAATTCGTCGAGATTTGTTTCTGTGAAAAAGCACAGATCACCGAAAAAAGTTGAGCCACAGAAACATTAGCCGTAATTTTTAAAACCAGAGCGTTATATAGATTAAATACAACTAGAGTAATCACCTTTTCCAGGGACTAATACATAAGTGTCAATCATCAACTGGCAAACAATATGCTGCACCCAAGTTGTGCCACATTTCGGAAAAGTGGCGATAATCACGTCATCCAGAAAAACCTCCAAGCTCTTTGCAGAACTGAAACACGGGGCTAAGCATTATAAACATAATCTTTGGGACAGCTTGATGAATACACTCACCTCACATTTTCAATCTTGAAGAAAGGTGGAAACCACGCACCATTTATGTTGGCCTGACGAGGTTCCCCTTCTGGCTGTTCCACCGAGACCGAGTTGTCTCCAACCACCACCATTGTGAAAAGAAACGTTTGGCAAGAAGTGGAAAACTCCGAAGTGTGGTGCTTATCAAAGAAATCGATTGGAATCACGAAGAATGAGCCTGATAAGAGAGTCATGGGAAAAGGTTTGGTTATAAGCCGGATTACTGTTTGTCATTCCATCATGTATTGGGTTGGTGCATAATTGATTTCCCACTTTTTCAACGTCATTTTATTGCTGAATAACCATCGCTAGGATTCAGTGTAACAACTGTTATGAAGAACAACCTCTGTCCGTTCCGTGTGCAAGCGGCAGTTTCCGTGCTCGCAAAATGTACAAAGTTTTGAGCCAAAGAAAAATAGGAGCCGGATTTTGACCTCTTCGATTAAATTGGACTGCTGTCCACCGAATTCGTTGCTCATCGACCAAAAAAGATTGTGATCTGATGGGGCGAGGCCTGGGCTATACGGTGCTTAAGCGAGAACTTCCCAACCTAAATCGTGGAATTTAGAATGAATTTATTTTTCAACATGTGGTTTTGAGCTGTCATGCTGCAAAATGACTTTTTTCATGTTTGATCTCTTTTTTTCGGACAGAAGCAGCCGCCTTGTTCAGCTGTTGTGAGTAGACAAAAGTAGTAAGTGTCCTCTTGCTATCGACCCCTTCCCAGAATCTCACTCCTTGCCATTTCCTTTGGCGATGTTTGGGGTCGAGTCAGGTTTTGATTTTTTTCTAGAAGCAACTCATTGACGATTCCGGCGAAAGTTTGCAGTTAAGACCTACTTTACATCGCCTGTCATAAGGTGTGGAAAAAAGAATTTTGTCTCATTTCTGGATAGAAGATCCGCGGCCATGAAAATTCTCTGTCGTTTCTGGGTGTCGGTGAGGTCGTGGGGAAAACATGCCCCAGTTTCGACTTTAAACTCAAAGCAGTCAGGAGATTTAGCACTGTAGGATGGTCAACCCCTAACTGCTCTACCACTTCCCCCGTCGATTGCCAGTTTTCGTTTGCAAGCAGACTGAGAAGGGCGGAATCTTCGAACTGACCTCTATATTTGAGACCTCGTTCATCTCTGAGCGATTTGTCCCAGATTGAAATTTATCGAACCATTTCAAGCACATCCTCGCACTCGTTGAACCCTTGCCATAAACCTGGTTAATGTTAGTAGACGCTTGGCGTGCATGTAAATTTTTTAGGAATTTTTTAGCATGACGTGTCGGAAATGTCCAGGTGGCAAATTTGCGAGTGGTAAAACAAAATCATTAAAAAATAGGAACAGACACGGGAATAGGAGTCGACGACACATTTTTGGGGAAGAGGAAAGAGTGCTGTTTACAGCGCCCTCGACGTCTTGCTTCTGTTAACAAGTATTACAAAGAACGGAGATCTTTAATTTATGGGAAATTAATTATGCACCAACCCAATAAGAAAGCAAGGATACGGAAATAAAGTCAATATCTGGTGACTTCCACGTATATTTTTATCTGCACGTCTCTAATAAATCAATTATTACAATTATAATCATTGGCGATTTCTTCTCGAATCCCTGCGGTCCAACGACTTGTTTTCCCTGTTTGCCATCTCGTTGAGTGGAATACTTGAGAGTTGTTGCCGCCCGGATCGAGCATAGAACAACTCCTTACTAATCACCAGGCGATCTCTGGCAGCTCGTGCTAGTTCACCGTTGTAGGCACAATCGATATACGGGAACGTTTTCGGAACAATCTGGTACTTGACAACTACTTCACCCGGAATACGCATGGCCGCCAATATCCATAGAGCGTTTCCGACGATAACTCGGTCCCCGGACTGATGAGTAAGATTGTGGAGAGCTTCGACCATCCGGCTATAGGAGAAACGGCATCTTCGTAGGTAGACCAGACGAGGGTCCCGGGAGATAAGCGACTGAGAGCGGCGCGACATCACAGCAGGTCACACCTGTCTGAAATGAATTCCAAAACTGCAAAATCGCCTGCAGAAAACCGACTGTCTAGGACACATACTCAGACACATTTTTCAGGAAACTTTACTATGTAACTGTAAAACTCAACAAGAACAATCACTATATGCAAAATAATCTTAGGCTCTCAAGCGTTTTCCTACAGGATTTAGATACTTGCCAAGCAATTTGTCCCCGAACTTCGATTCGTGCCTCTTTGGAGCATACTCCTTCTCCGTGTCGACGATGTCTAAGCCTCGTCGAAGTTTCTCAACAAGCTCCGCTTCGAAATTGTACTTCAGTGGAGTTGGCCGTATTGAGTCTTCAATATTCTGCTGCTTTCGACATGCCTCATTTAAGGACAAGCCGACCCATTCGGCCTCTTCCAAAGGTATTACATGTTCTTCATATTTCTGCCGTATGTATTCATGGCGCTCCTCGTCATCCGCATAGTAATCACCTTTGGCTAAAGTGATCAGAATTTTCCTTTTGATAGTCATTGCGAGCTTCGAAGCAACATCAATTTCCGGTGTGTTCAGAAGATACAAGTCGAGACCAAACGATTCATCAATTTTTCGACAAGCTCGCTCCGTGACCGTCACTTTGAAATACTTGTCGAGAACTTCCGAATAGAGAATCACGTCCTTGACATATGGGAAAAAGAATCGTGGAACCCAATAGCGCGGCAAAACCTTCTTCTTCGTGTACGGTCGAGATTCAATGTATCCTTTGACGACTGTTTCCCCTGCCCATAAACCAGTATCCGCTTCCGGTGGATGGAATCCGATAATAGGATAGGTCTGCAAAAATTGTCATCAGGATAATGAGATACTCACTCTGACGTACTCGTGCAATAGAAGCAGCTAAGGACTAAATGAAACTGAAGAACTAACCTCCGCGTCGTATTCCACTTTACAGTTCGGATCCCAGTAAAGACAGGACGATGGAGGTCGATAGTGTACAGGAGAGGCATCTGTCAAAACGTTTTTCCAATATCGTTGCTGATAGTGCAGTGGGAGACGATGCACAATGGACTGTGGGTTGCCCCAAATCTCCTCATTTCTTTTGATTCTTTCGCATTTGTCCCAAGTGACCACTGCGCGTGGCGCCAGACTGGTCAGTGATTTCAGGTTCTTTACCAGAGACATCCTGAAAATCACAGCGATCATTATCTAAGGAAAGGTGAGGTAAATCAAAACAAGTTCGCGAGCAGCGGTGACGCAAAATATTACATGACCAAGCACGGCCGTGATCTAAATGTTCGTACGAAACACTGATTGGCACAGACCGAAAACGACTAAACAGAGGCTTACACAGGAACCATACACACGCATTCGGCCCAGACTGCTGATGCATATCGCCATCCCGTGAAGACTGCTTGCTATTCACCGTAGAAGAACAAGAAGAACATCAGACGTATAACATAAATCCTAAAACGATTGGACAGAAAGTCGCGGGAGTTTAAATCCGATGTCACGATGGGAGCGGGCTCCGGCTAATCTTCGCCAGTTACGCGTAGCCGGCTTTCACTTTCTCGCGTATTCATATTACGTAAATGTTTGTAAACGCAATCGGACCGAAACTTCCGCTAAATAAGTTTCACCAGTGCAACGATAACTGCGCTTCGTGCTAGTGAGTCTCGATTTCGATTCTCGTAGCTTTTCGAGTCTTGATCAAGTCTCGACGGCCTCGATCTCTCAAAATACGCGCCGAAAAAATGGCCCTACAAGGGGTCCTCGTGGTGTACATATTTCGATCCGTATTCGTTGAGTACGCAAGGCACAAATAAATCATTCGGCCAAAAAACTTTAGAAATGTAGAAAAATTTCGAGAATTTGGACCAAGGCTCTAAATTTCGAGAATCGAGAACCAACAGAAATTGCTTACCTTACCACATTTTTGCTCGATTCGGAGGAAATTTTCGGGATGCATTGATGGTTCCGATATTTGCATATGTATATGTTTTCAGACATATTTGAATGAAAATAAGTGCAATATGATGGCAGACTCAAACTCACGTAGTCGGCGCACAAATTTGAAAACATCTCCTGAGATTAATAAATATAGTCACTGGCAGAGCAAATTACCAATCTTCTGCACAATGAACTCAGACGGAGGCGACCCAGCATACGGTATGTCAAATCGTCATATGGTTATGATTTGGCGGTTGTAGGTCTCTATCTGAACGACTCAATCGAAGCTCTCCGGAGGAGCACGACTCCACTACTCTATATTTACGCTGCTTACGATCCGGACTATTCTTCCAATTGCGCCTTCCTTTATCATATTCTTAGCAGGGAATATGAAAAGATGTGTAGCCGTCCTCGTCTAACTTATTGCGAATTTGTTACAACGATGAAGATAACCATGCAAACAAGTGGAGAGTTTAGAAAAATGTTTGCAAGTATAAAAAGGGTTAAGGTAAAGGAACCAGTATCATGGAAGCGCAAGGTCAATGAAAAGGTTGGTTCTGATGAGCGGCAATTGTGTAACTGACATGGTACATTTTAGATTGTTTCGGTGATGCGACTCTTTTCAAGATACTTCTACTTTGGGAACATGGACGATGACGATGTAAAGAAGATTGTCTGTCGCCTTCTTGAATGGGCTGCAGATTCCAGGCTACCCGCCGATGTACACCATGAATTACGGGTTCTTGTCGCAAAGGTAATATAGGATGCAGTCTCGACTATCACATATACCACCAGTTTTAGATATTTTCTGATAATAAAGTGAAGCAATTCATGCTTTGTAGTGAGATTTTTGAAGAACTGAGAAGAGAATATGATAAAGTTTACGAGAAGAAGAAGATAGAGATAAGGGTAACCGATCGATACTTATATGCACTTCTTGGTCAAGCTACACGTGTCTGGCCTATACAAGGGTTCGCAGTAATCTTCCTAAAAGCAATTCTTGTCAAACAACTGGTAACGAATCTGCTTAAATCTGTCTTTCGTCAATATAACCCTTTTCAGAGCCGCACCATCAGGAGAGAAGAAAGAAAGAAATTGAGAAGCCAAGAGACAGCAGAAAGTTTTAAATTGTCGTTAGACATGAATACTGGCAAACCACTCAATGATGTTATACCGCCAATTTTTAATGTCGTAGAGGTAAATTGGTGAGCATATCCACAGCAAGGAGTTTAAATTTATTTTTAGATGGATGGAGAAATTAACATCGCAGTAAAGTTTATAGCCGAGCACCTACCATCAATCGTTCAGAAATTTTGGTGTAGGAACTATATGGGACAACGAGGAAGAATCTACATGTGGCTTGATATGCTCGCCGAGGTGTTAACATTGTACGTTGTTAGCGTATGTAGCGAAGATACAACTACACAGCTCGAATACACCTGCGACGAAATTAATAACAGATTTGTAATTTTACATCATACACATTCATGTCTATTTCTTGTTCTTCAGAAGCGTACGATTCCCGATTCACTGGATAAGGAACGTCTAATGAATAAAGTGATATCAATACAGAAGCAAATTACCCTCGCCCGTGGCCATCAATGGCAGAAAGAACTGAACAGTATGAGTGTAAGCAGAACTTTGGACGCGACGGCCGACTTTATGTAACATTCCATGTTTTTGTGATCTCTTTATATTATGGTACAAACACATAAATATCTGCGTATTTTGCGATCGCACGAGCCACCCGTTTTAGTGGAATAAATTGCTAGCTCACAGGCATTCTTTTGTGAGCGAGGTGTAGGAATGCAATACTAGACAATGCAGAGATGAGGAAGATGACGTCGGACCAGCGATGGTAGAAGTTGAATTGTAGATCTCCAAGTACTTCGGTTATAACAGAGCGGTATTGGTCCGGCATGTTCATTCGGATCAAAAGCACGTATGAAATAAAGTACATCCCCTTAAATAGGCTCTAAAAAATAGTCAAGATTTACAAAACTTACCATGATTTCAGAGAACAGGAGGATAATAAGGTTAGATGACTTCGTACTGGATATTCTATGGAAGAATTTTGTGAGATTCACGAGGAGTCCACGAACGGAAGTTAGAGCGAGGAGGCCAATAAGCACGAATGAGACCTGCTGGCTCCAGTAACGGACCTCGATTTCAAAACCGAGCCAATGTACTAAAATCTCCATGCCCTTGGTGACGGGATCCACTTTCCCCACTCGATCAAATACTATGTTGACTGTAGAAATAATGATCTTCCATATACAGTAAACGGAGAAAAAATAGCCGAGGATGTTGAATAACCGGCCCATCCACGTCTTACTGTAGATTTGACGGTCCCTCATGTTCCGCATTTCGACGACTTCTAGGAACAAATGTCGACTAAATTCTTCCAAGGGTTCAATTTCACTGTTCAAAGTACTAAAACAGTAATTTTTGGATCTCCACCTACACTACTTACTCAATCTGGTTCTTCAGTGTCACTGACGAAGAAAGTCCAGCGCTGCCTAGTAATCGCTGGAACAGCCCACTTCTCGTGCTGTCGCTATTTCCACGAGAAAATGCACTATGCGATAATTCTCGCTCGTATTGAACGACCCGCTTCTTCTTTGTGGCAATCATATCCATTGTTTGAGTTAACTTTCTTTCCAACTGGGAAATATCGACATCGCTAACAGAACGTGTAAAATAGGACATGCAGGTGTATGGTGAATTAACAGCACCAAAACCAGAAAGAATTGCCATAACGGTCACACCAATTATACCGACTCTTGATATTGCTTGCTCAATAGTAAAGATACCTAAACATAAGGAAGTTCGTGGTTGGAAATATCATTAACATGAATACCATGGTTTCGACTCAGAATTGGAAAGTTTCCTCCGATTTTCCAAAAGAAGTAAATGAAGACCATCCAAGATCCAACGGTTAGCGGTAGCACCCAGGTTCTTTTCACCAGAGACTTCCACGCAGATAGAGAAAGATATGCAGGGATGAACACAATTAGATCAACAAGCATTATCCGTAGAGTCAATTGCCAGAAGAATAACCGAGAGCTAAAGTATTTTATGTAACAGTATACACATATCCGGGACGTTATTCGCAAAGACTGGTTAAGGTAACATAAAAGACGTGTGCATATAACATGCGTCTACTCAACACTACGTTAACAGATAATGCCCCGGTTATGTGCATTATGTGCATATTTACAGAAAACGAACCTGGACTGTAGAACATCCTTGATCTCAAAGATTATCAGTTCGAACATAATGCACGATAGACTGAACGTGAACGAGAAGATGATCTGTACTAGTCGTTGATGGACTTCGTAATGTCTGAAGAGCTGCTTCATAAAGAACAGCCAACCGCATCCGAAGAAGAAGACATTGGACGTTACCATCACTGTCCAGTCCCAAGAGTCAGCCATCTTGGGAGGTATCCGGATGTGAACTTCTGAAACAGCGATACCAGGCTGCAAAATAAAATATATAGTTGAACGATTTACATGATGTAGAGCAATGCGGGAAAATATCATTGTTCGCGATGCTATGTACAGTAATACTGTGGGGACCAGCGATGAAGAACTGAATGACCAAGCGGTTCTTTTGCGTAATTTTTTTCTCCTCCATTTCTTCCTCTAAAGGCTCGGCCACGATTCGTTCACGTCCACGTCCACGTCCACGTTTTTGTTCACGTAGGTGGTCACGATTGTTCACGTCCACGTCCACGTCCACGTTCACGTCCACGGACTCCGAACAAAAAAAAAACGCCAAACGTCGTCGGCGTTTTTTATTGCGCACTGCCCCTGATCTTCTGGATATCGCATGCGTTTGCGGTTTTTTGCCTTCGCATAGGGTTTTCAACTGGCTTAAGCATATGCTACTACATTTGGCCAAAGTTTTCGAAATTTTGTGGTTTTTTGTTTTTTCACTAAATTGATATTTGTGAGGGTGGCCACGATTGCATAGGTGGACGTGGATGTAGATAAGGACGAGGACGTGGACGTAGACGTGGACGTGAACGAATCGTGGCCGAGCCTTAAATTGTTCTCTGCCTAAAGCATAGGAAAGAAAAAAGTACGAAAAAATCGACTATCTTTCCCGGTCCTTCTTTTCCCGGGCCATTGCCAAAATAGAGAAGACCTGTATACATGTAACGCGCTTCGCCTCAACATGCGTAATCAAAACTGAACATGTGATATTTCCAGGGCTGTTCAACACCCATGTCCAAGTGCAGCATTATGCGTATGCGATGGAGTTCTTCTGGGTTATCCCTCTCTGTACGCTTCCGCCCGCACTGCCTCTGATTCACGTGGGCGTGCATAAGCCGGTTTCAATTATTGACGATAATTGGAGGTGTGACAGCGAGGGAGTAAGGGAGCGCTAGTGAGAGCCTCCATAAGTTTGCTGACGGTCCACCTCATTCGCTGTCGTTTTCATGGTTTCTCACACGCGCTCTCCGCGCCGTTCTCGCGGTCGGTCGGTAGCGTACATTGTAAATTTCTGAATTTGTTCGGATCTTCTTTTTTATTATCCAGTTATAGATCCGCATAAGAACGGGATTTCCCCACGTTACAATGACTCCTAAGTTTGTTGTTAGAATCTATATATTCTTATGGTCCACTATGAATATTTTTTCGAACCTTCAGTCAGTTTTGAGCATCATGCAAAGCCTTGGAATGATTTTTGCACCGCTATGGATCGATAATCCATCTGCATTGATATACATTGTGAGGAACAACGATATGACATTCCCATCAACCATAAAAAATAGCAAAAGCAACACTGCATGGAAAAGTAAAAGTTCGACTAGAAAAGGATGTTATTATAGTCTGAGAAACAAATCATACAGCTTGAGAAACAAAAGTTACACTTTGAAAAAAAAATGTAAATTCAAAGCTACAGTTTGAGAAAATAAAAATTAGTTTGAGAAAAGACATGTTACAGTTTGAGAAAAGTTCTGAATTCTGCTCTAAAATTAAAGAAAATTCTGCTTCCCTTCGCAGCTTCAATTCCGGCTTACTTAGTCCTGAAGCTTTGTGGTTCTGGTTGACAGAAGACTCTTCACACAAAATCCGGCTTCTATTTTTTCTCAAACTAAGAATTTTTTCTTAAAGTATAATTTGTCTCAAACTGTCGGGAATTCCTCGAAACATGAATCGTGGAAGGTCAGTGCAAATTTGCGAATTGTAAGAGAATTTCCGAAGAAAAGCACGTAATGAAATGGTCTCTGTAGTAATTAGTTCATGATATGCTGCCAATGCATGCTGCCAGTTCAATCAGTGTTGAACTGCGCAAATAAGAACAAGTCTTTATTTGGAGTTTCAGAGTTTGACAACATAATGGACATGTACATTTCGACATATCAGAATCTCTATGGTGAGGAGAGAAGCAACCAGTTCTCTATCAAGACGGGGGCTCTCAATTTCATACGGAAAATGGTTAGCCAAAATCGCCGTCGTATGAATAATCTTGATCTCTCCTGTAAGTTCTTAAGCAAATATCTTTGAACGAACAAGTGCACCTATTTTAGTAATAACACCCAGAATCATTGCCATGGGCTACCCATCTCAGGGAGAGACTGTAACCGAAGTCGTTAGAAACGACATGAATGCGGTAGTTCAGTTTTTGAAGCAGCGATACAATAGATTCAAGACTTATAATTTGTAAGAAATATCTGATTATGCATTTTTTCGTGCTTTTTCGAGTTTTAGGAAAGGAGGAACGATATATGATGGCTTGATGTTCCCCGATGGCGTTGTTTATTACGAAATGGAAGACCACGAGCCTCCAATTTTCGAATACATGATCCATTTCGTTAGTGATGTACGAAAAGCTGCCTGTAGATTTCTCAAACAAGTTTACTTTAGGTGGATCGTTATCTCACTGTTACACGTGATGGCGCTATTGCTGTTCATTGTAAAGCCGGTAAAGGGCGAACTGGCGTCATGATTTGTGCATATCTTATTCACGCGGGACTTTACCCGAACCCTCGTCAAGTGCTGGATTTTTACGGGATTACCCGTACTGTCAACAACAAAGGCCTTACGATACCATCCCAACGCCGCTATGTTTACTATTTCGCGCATTTAAAGGAGAACCAGCAAAAGTACCAGAAACATCTTGTCCAATTGGTTGGAATATATTTTGAACGACTGCCAAAGAATTTAGAGCGGTATCTCGGATATGAACTGATAATTGCACTTCAAGCTGGAGGTTATGAAATCAAGAAAACAGTATCCAGTTTCTCTTCTGCTCAAATTGTGGCAGACAATGAAGCATGGTCCGCACAAAATGATCCAGTTTTAGTTGATTACGACCCATATGATCCTGAGCGGAATGGAGGACAGTCGACAAAAGTGGTTTCCAAGTAGGTGCGCAACGCAGGAAATCTTTGAAAATGTTGACATTTATGCGGTGCTACGGCTGGACTGTTTCCGACAACGACCCGGTATTTCTGGAAGGTGACATCTGCGTAAAATTTGAGAAGGCGCTAAATACTGGAAGGGTAATATTCATAACGTATCATTAACTACGAACATGATTTTCCAGAGACGTGCTGGTGAAATATGGTTTAACACTCAGTTCTGTTGTGATAGCGCTCCAGGGGCTCGGTTTCTTCCCGGCGATCGGAAGTACGCATATCCTAATGGAAATAGTAAGGCAGCCTACTTGCTTTAAGTTACACAGAGAAACTTAGGTTATCTAACAAACGCCGTTTGTAACGAACGTTGTATATGTGACGATGTTGTTATGCCCAGGGGAAAAGCATGGATTGAAGACATTGATTGGTTCGACGAGAAAAACAAAATCTTAGTTGAAAACCATTATAAGAATCTAATATCTGCTGCGCATCGTAGCGGATATGTGGAGGACGAGTATAACTTTCGACGATCGGAATTATTCGCTCGCCCTGACATCAGAAACAACGCCGAAATCACATCTGATAGACCGACACCAAATGACTTCCGAAATCCATCAGTTTTGCGACTACGCAACAAAGAGAACGTCCAAGTTTATGAGCGCTGTGAGATAGATTACGCTGAGAAGAAAGATACCCTACCTAAGCGGTTCAGGGTAAGTCTGATCTCAACCGTAGATCTTCTGTTCTCATATTTACACCCCGTTCCGTCTAACTTCAAAGCAATTGTTTTAGGTTTTCATTGTCACAAAATGTGTAAATGACGAAAGGGATCGCGAGGACTATAAAGCAAACAAAGAAAGTTATGCATGCTATCACGCTGAAAATTATATTAGAGATCTTCGTCAAAAGCAAGCACAGAAACGGGAGATCATTTACAATGGCGTACGGGGTATAAATTTCACTTACGACAACAAACAGATTCTAGCGTTCGATTCTTTGCAAGAGGACGTAGATCCCCCAGGAATGGGACAAAGGTATGTTTCATTGTTACATGCGACAAATAACCAAGCATGAGTAGATGCCCAGCTCCAGTCAATCTGCAATGATCACTTCATCTGCCGCAACTTCGATCTCACTTCCACTGTGATTTCTTCACTGATCTCAGAGTTGCTATGGGTATTTATTATTCTAGCTTTATCCAATGTGTAGGCAAGTAAATGTTTTCTGTTTATGTTTCCTTCGATGATGTTCAACTTATTCACTTTATACCTTTATTTACTTCATTCATAAGGGAAATTGGCGCATAAGGCTATGTTGAGAAGAGCGAACGAGGACTGGATATTGGAAGAGGAGCCCGGAGGAGAACGAATTAATGCCTGCTAAAAAGAATTATGAGTTAAGAAAATCAACCTTCAATTGTATTATATCTGAATTTACTGAAGATAACGACAAATCATAGTAATATTACAGTGGCATCTTTACAAAAAGGATACAACCGGGGTAGTTTCTTTTGCAAACTGTCTAAATCCGAGAATGTGGGTGAGGTAGAAGCGGCTCATAACGCTCAAAGGCCCATTGCAAATTCTCAGCGAATTTATCCAGATTCGTAAAACCGCTCTGTTTGTATGACGTCGCGACTAGAGTGATGCTAAAATGTTGAGCAATAAACTAGGAAAAGATCTTCTCGTTGACCGAACCTTCGCTTATTGATCTTGTAGAACACGCCATAACCGTCGAGAACCATCGCCGCAACGTATCCGAAGGCACCAGTGCTATCATATCCGACAAAACTTGTAGACAATTTAAAGTTTCCATCGCCACCAGATAATCTCCAAGCATCGTCGGAGTATAATTCCGGTTTACCGATCCGGGGTGAGCACCCCTTGCCAAATTCTTCAATCGTTTTCTCGATTCCAAAGAGGTGTCGGTCGATCCCCTGTTGTTCCATTGCTTTGCTCATCAATACGTTATGGGCGTCATAAGCCTTCTTGAACAACTTTATTTGGTTATCGCTCTAAAGCGCGTCCTCATTTATAGTGCTCTCCAACTATATTCATTCCTACCACTGCGTTAGCCTTGGTGACAATGTCTTCGACGAGCTCTTTGAGCTCTGAAGTGCAAGCCCGAACGGTTTCTGTTCGCCCGTGAAAGAATTTCCGAGTGGAAGCGGTTTCATAAGCTGGCGCAATGCTGAAGTATGTTGCAAATTTTTATATGAATTTTTATGTTTTATATTTTTTTGCAATTATAATGAAAGCGGATCTGGTATCAAATTATGACCGATAAAAGATGGAATTTTGGAAATCAACAAATTTTTAATTTTTAAGTATCCTGTAGAGAAAAAAACTTATCTGCATAATGATCTCTGATTGTTATGCACATTATTTGCAATAAATCCAGACGTTGTACAACACCCCAAAATTTGGGTCTTTGGATTTGGTAAAAAAAAATCGTTGTAGTCAACTTTTTGGATCATGTAAGCGAAAATTAAAGTTCAGGTAGGATGATATTGTTAATGTGTTGATAATGCTAATAATTATCATATGTCGTAAATAGTCGACACATAAATTAACGGCCACTTACATGTCATGCGTTCTCTTAAACGCAAGCTGAAGAGCCATTTGGACTACGGTGTCGCCGTAGATCTTCAAACTACGAAAGTGATCGTTTCCGTAAGATTTGCTTAAGATCTTAGTCACCTTTATTGTGTCTGCCTTAAAAAGTCATGAATTTTTTCTGCTAGAGATGAGACATTACCGCTTCCTGAAAATTCTTCTGACATTCGACAATGGCCTTCTTCGTCTTGTCGTCCATCACAAAACTCAAATGTTCGGGTTTTGGTGCAGGGACGTTCTAGAAATCAATGAGACCGAAACTAAATTTAAAAGCTCATTGTACCTTGGGAACCCATATTGTATCTTTAAAGTTTTTTGTTGTTATATTCATCACGTCCAGTGGAGCCATTGCATCTGTATTGCTGTGCTGGAAACGATATATAGAGACATCAGACGATGCAAGTGATGATTTACGTCTGACTGAGAGGTCATCCGGGCGTCTTTGTGAATATGGATTGTAAAGGTCTTGTCAGCCCAGTTCATAGCACTGTCGCCAGCGATACAGTAGTGCAAAAGCTGGAAACATGTGTATGGAGTTGAATATAATAATTATATTAACACTGTGGGCATAAATGTGTCACACACTTGAAATTTGTGGGTAGTTCCAAAAAGATTCCCCCAAAAAGGACGTCATCTCATGGTTGCAGCAAGGAAGATTGGGGGATTTCGTAGTCTATCATATACATATGTATATGTATGTGCTGATTACATAAAATTAATGCTGCATGCTTACTTGATTATCTACGTCTTTGTCGCTCCATACACGGTTGGTTAAACTCAGGCAGAAGGTACCTTCTTCAACCTTGAGCATATTCTGAGAGTTTTGCTTGGAAATCGACATAACATGATTTCTTAACTCGGCCCAATAATCACGATTCCCAGCAGTCAAAGTCGGTAAAGGGTAAGAATTGGGGGTTTCTTGTGAAATTCTGTGAACCAGCGCCAATTGTTGATATACAGCGTCAGGGGAGAGGAGTTGTCCACTGTCGTCAAGAGTCTCCACGGCCCATAGGTGTCCGGCGCAAATTACGATTACGTGGCTAGGGCACTTTCCTTCGCGTTCTGTAAAAATGGCTGGATTACGTATGAGGAAATCTCGTACCCAATCGAAAAGGTCGGTAAAGCACATCCTTTCGGCGTTGTGGTATGCGGTTCGAGTTGAAGAGGACATAATACTGATTCATGTCCCATGGAACTCCGCGACTCTTCGTAACAGGATATGTTTCCCTATTTGAGTAAACTGTAAAAGGAATTGCCGGGAAAAAAGGAAAAAAAGGAAAAGAAGGAAGGAAAAGGAAAAGAACATCAGCGTCATTGTACCTTGTGGCACAAGTTATGCGAATGTCGGCAATAAAATGTCGAAGGCATTACTTAAAAAGTTGAATGCCGAAAACAACAAAATAACAGTAAAACTTGCTGAACGACGTTTCAAAACGGTAAGGTTAGAGAGCGCCGTTGTGCGTTACATTATAGTCTTTTTTTAATTTTTATTTATTGCCGAGGTACGTGGAAAAACCGGCCTAAATAGTCAAGGTCCCCAACTGTCACACTCCGATTGAAGCGAAACGGGGTGCATTCGAAATCCTTTTGAGAGTACATTAATATGCCGTAGAGGCCCAAATTTTGATTTGACATAAAACGGATCTTAAGGCCGGGCCATAGTTTTACGCCGACGGCGTAGCGTAAATCTGTTTTTCGCTTTTTTCGGCGACAGGTTCGACTCGCGCCAATCTTCGCCGTACGCATATTGTAGTACGCGAGGCGCGC
>JADLIF010000655.1:0-36937 GCA_016648015.1 Steinernema khuongi | reverse complement strand
TCGAGAACGGCGGTGAACAGCTTTGGACTTATCGTGTCGCCTTGTCGTACTCCGCGTTCAATCTTGATCTTCACCTTCTCGTCTCCTAGTTGTATGAAGGAGGAGGCTTCATTGTAGATTTCCCGCAGGAGTGCGATGATCTTGGCCGGAACTCCTTGCTTCTGGATTGCGTTCCAAACAGCGTTGTTTTCCACGGTGTCGAACGCCTTCTCGTAGTCGACGAAGGCGATGAAGAGCGGTCTTCTGTACTCCCGGACTTTCTCTAGCAGCTGGTTCAATGCTTGCAGTTGATCGACCGTGGAGTAGTTTCTTCTGAATCCCGCTTGTTCGATCGGCTGTTCGGCTTCCAGAATTCCCTCGATTCGGCGCATCAGGATCTTCGTTAGAAGCTTGTAGATGCCGGAGAGGAGGGAGATCGGTCGGTAGTTCTTCACCAGGAGTGGGTCACCTTTCTTGAAGAGCAGCACGGTCGTGGAATCTGCCATCTTCTCAGGAACGCAGCTGTTTCGGAGGCACCAGTTGTAGATTTCGGTCAGTGGGCGGAGGTAGGCTGTAGAGCCCAGTTTGAGCATCTCCACCGTAACCTTGTCTGCTCCTGGGCTCCTTCCGGCGGACATCTTCTTCAGTTCTTCGGCTACTTCAGCTTCCAGGAGCGGCGGGCATTCTTCGCGATCTTCTTCAGGAACGTGCACTACGTTGACGCTTGACGAGTAGAGGGCTTCGTAGAAGTTCTTCACTGTCTCACGTAGTTCTTGGTTTGATGTGCAGAGGTTTCCATCTTCATCTCGCAGCTGAATGATCCGTCTTCTTCCGGTTGCTACTTCTCCGCGAACTTTCCTGAGTCCCTTCGCGTTCTTGATGGCTTCGTTGACCAGACGGCAGTGGTGCTCGTTGATGTCGTTTTGGACTTCTCGGCGAACCATCTTATTGAACTCCGAGAAGGCGATCCGATCGTGCACGGTTCTTGCCGTTCTTCTCAGCTCATGACGTTGACGGAGCAGGTCCTTGGTGTGCTGCTTCAGCTTCTGGATCTTCGGTACTACTTCTTCGGCGAACGTGGCGGCTTCCTGGATGTTCTTCACCAAGTCAGCGTATCCGTTCGGTCCAGCGGCGTCGGAACTTGGAGGCTTCGTTGCGAGAGCTAGTTTGAAGAGTTCTTTGTTGATTCTTGTCGTCTTCTTTGCTGGCTTCTCGGGTCTTCTGGCTGCTGTTGTTGGAGCTTGAAGCACTGCGCGGATCAGTCGGTGGTCGGAGCCGGCGAAGTGCTTCCCCAGGACGTTAGACTTCTTGAAAGCGATGGAGCGTGGGGCCAGGATGTAGTCGATGCAGTTGCGTGTTCTACCATCTGGCGACAGCCACGTCCATTTGCGTCCTGGTCGGCTCTTGAAGTAGGAGTTGACCGAACGAATCTGCAGGTCTTCGCACAGGTCCACCAGAAGTTGTCCTCGCTCGTTTCGACGACCGTGTCCGAAGTGTCCAAGCGCTTCTTCACCGACGTTTCTTCTTCCCATCTTGGCGTTGAAATCGCCGAGCAGAATCGGGAACACCCGCAATCTTCGTGCGATTGCTCCTGATCCTTCGTATCTGGTCAGACCAGAACGTCGGAACTCTGCTCGGATTTCTTCCATCGTGGCTTCGAAGTCGCTGGCGTCGTCGTCTTCTTCGTTGTCGTCATCCCTTCTGGATCCAGTTGCAGGAGCGTACACTGCGTAGAAGCGCAGGAGCTGTTGACCAAACTGAAGATCCAGCTGCGAGATCCTTGGCGAGATTTGTCGAAACTGGCTGACGTTGGACTGTAGTCTTCTACTGACGAGGAATCCGGTTCCGGAAGGTTGGTTGTCGTCGGCGGGTCCTGCATGGTAGAAGCGGAATTCCGAGTCATTCAGGTCCATCGCACCGAGTCCCTTCCATCTCAGTTCGGTCAGCGCCAGTATGTCGATGTTGATGTCATCCAGTTCTTCCTGCAGCTCGACGAGTCTTCTTGAGTCTTGCGGCTCTGACGATGTGGCTCCAGCAAGGCGGCGAACGTTGAGGGTTCCGATCGCAATCTTCTGGAGGTGGGGGTGGAACATACGTGAACCGGCGGTTCCAAGGCTTCTGGTTCACGGACGCACTGCAGACTGGGGCTGCGCGGATCGACCGCTCACCACCGAGTCAGACAGAGGAAAAGTTGAAAGTAGGTAAAAATATTGGGCTGAGCCGGGGATTGATCCCGGGACCTCTCGCACCCTAAGCGAGAATCATACCACTAGACCACTCAGCCGCCAAAAGTATCATTCCCGAGGAGAGTGAGTCGGTGAAGGCTTTAATTAATTAGGTAAAACTGGTTTCCTTCGTATCCCCATAAGTCAAGAAATGTCGGCAAACGGTTCCTCGTGGCTGAGTGGTCTAGTGGTATGATTCTCGCTTAGGGTGCGAGAGGTCCCGGGATCAATCCCCGGCTCAGCCCAATATTTTCTTCTTTGTTTAAGATTTTATATAGTTAGACATATAAACTTGTTTTCATTATGTGTTTAAATTCGTACCGTTTGCGCGTCTCAATGCAAACTTCTCCATGATGAAAGCCCACCATTTGTATACGGTAGGATGGATAGATAGTGGGCTCAATTCCTAAGTCAGTCGGATGTCGCTACCCTATTTTTCTGGACCTTTTAATGTTAATAACTCTTTCAAATCGTCCGTTCCTTTGTCTTATTGTCCGTATTCCTCGAATTAGCTAAACTGTTGGTGTGTGTCATCTGTTTTCCCGTCGTAGATTCGGTCATATTATTCCAGTGACGTTCACTTCCGACGAAGGACAATGGAATTGTCAGTGTTTTGTGACATCTTTCGCCTACAAAAGCCATCCGTTGACCTGTTGTTTGTCGACTATGTCATGCGTGGGAAATGAGAGGAAATCGGAAGACGTCGTGGAAAAACAGCCAGGAAATGGATGTTTGTCTGCTGATCATGTTGACTTCCGGCCTCGGTGATTCAATTCTTATGCAGCGAATGGGAAATTAGGATAAAAAACGTGTGGGAAACTGGTCGTGCAGCGCAAATTCTGTGGAAGTCTTCATTTTCTTCTTCTAATGTGTACTCCTTCTCCAATAAGTCTCACTATATGCAAGTATAGTGAGCTTAATGTAGTGATGTTTTCTGTTATAATATGCCTAAAGCTTAGCTTCCTACCTTTACAGTCCATCTGTGGGCATTTGCTGCATATAACGCAGGATGATAGGTCAGAAAGTTCTTGCTCATATACCCCCATCTTCTCAGACCAGTTCTTTTCCTTGGGATCTAACGCTTGATTCCCCGAAATAGCTTAATTGGAGTTGTCCTTTTGATTAATCAACGTTTCGTCACTTTTTTCTAATTGTAATGCAATTTTGACTTTTTTTCATTCCATTGGCGCCTCTGCGCATACTCAGAAGCACTGCACCGAGACGACCGAAAGTGAACCGTGTAATTTGAGAAGGGAAGCCGAGGCACGGCGCTTAGAGATCGACGATATGATGGCCCGTCAGTGGGCGCCGTCGACGACGTAAGCAGTTTCGTTGTTTTGCACTGCCGCGACGACGTTTATCGCTAGCACATGAGGAGTTTATCCACGCTTCGTGCCACAACACCACCTGTGTCAGAGATACGGCAGATTTGTTCCGGAAGAGTGCTTCGTTTTCCACTCTGTTTGTAGTTTTCTTCCGGCTTTGGACACTTTTTACTCACAGTCGCTTACTCTATCTCCGACCTCCAGGCACGCCTATAATCTTCCTTTTTAGGATTATCTGGGCTTTTGATTACATTTGCTTTGCTCCGAACGCTACTTCCTTTTTACGTACGGCACGAAATCTAAGTATTTTAGCATAGTACGGGCACAGAGTCTAAACAAATAAGTCAACACTACTTATCGGTTCTAACTGGACGTAACTAATGAATTTATCGGTGGCATCAGGATTGCTGTGATAGGACAAGTCATCTATCTGCAAAATAATAGCAATACAATTAGTTAAAAAAAGAGTTTAAAAACCACTTGTGAAATGGGTAGGGCCACCATTGAATGGTTTTAAGCGGATGAGTATAAGTGGAGTTTGTAATGCAGTTTCACACGGCTACAACAAGTGACGCTAATTCATGGCTATAGCTGGAATGTAGTTTGAAAGGGAGAAAGACCGAAAAGTGTCCTACGGCGAGCCGGTACCTTCCGCAATTTGACTCTCAATTAGCGCCAGCGGGGGTCATTTGACGTTAGCCCGTCACCTGCGCAAGCCATCAACTCCGAATGGCCCCGAGTCTCTTAGTCGTCGGGGCGCCCTTGAAGTGTAATGGCGTAGAGAGATGAGGAAACAACTGCTGAACTGTGCCATTGATATGATCTTTAATAGTGGTCATTTCAAGAAGGACGGACCCCCAGATCTTGCTTGCCTCTGTGCTCCAAACCCTTCTGTGTTATTTCTCCTAGACCACAGCAATCCATGCGTTTTGCAAATTCCATTTCCTAGAAAATCCACCCTCTTCATTAGCCCCACGTAAATAACCCCATCTTCGAATTTGTTCTGCTTTTGTTCCTCTCTGCGAAAGCAATTTTCTTTGTTTTAATTAAACTACACAACAAGAAGATTAACCACGCGTTCGGTCAGCAAAAGCCAACTGGAAGGAACACTGGAAATGCCATTGTTTTTGCATTTCCTTGTTTTTAAGGCCGCGCACCACATGTTCGCTAATTATCGAAACTATTGATGCTCGGCGTGCTGCTACATTTACCATGTATCTTCCCAATGACAAAGTTGCATTGGCTCGTTGCAACTCTGCTGTAGCGAAAACCTCGTCAAAGTATAATTCACCTCAAAAATCTCCGAACTATGCACGGTGAAACGACCCTCTTGGGATCCATGTTGTTTTCTCATTGGTTCTGTCCGAAGATAAAAGCGACACAAGATAAGAGTGCAGGCCGATCCACAGCTCATACATATCACGAGGAACGCATACTATCCTTTCGCGATATGCCCTTTCCATCGATGACTGCATTGATTTTGTCCTATACTTGACTTTTGCAATTGTCCTGACTCTCCAGTGGTCTTCCTGTGAGAAGAGTAGTTAGTTTTAGTTGTTTTTTGTGTCAGTAGGTAAGTACGACTGCATTATTACAAAGTGTGCGAAAAGGGAACCGCGTGAACCTCGTTTTCTCATGGGCATAAAAACACAAATGTTTTGTCGTGACTACCGGAGCTAAGATATCGGGTGAGTTTCCATCTTTTAGAAAAATAAGCACTTAATTTAATTGTGTTTGGAATAACTAAACTCAACAAATGAATTTCAGTTTTTCTAATACGAGATGTGATCAGGACCCTCTAAGAGTCGAGAGTCCTATGTCAAGAGCCGAGGATAAAAATGGCAAAGACTGCAATACAGGAACGATTTTGATGTTTTCGATTTTTACGATATCGTGCACAGTATCTGGTCCGGTAGTTGTGTGCACCCTGTCCTCACCATGACAAAATGAAATTGAATAAAAAAGCATATTGTTTACACGACGCTTAAGACGTATGTGCCGGTGCGTATACTTTAATAACGACTCCGTGGCGCAACGGTAGCGCGTCTGACTCCAGATCAAAAGCTTACGTGTTCGAATCACGTCGGGGTAAAAAGTATCTTTTTCGTTCCTCTAGGATTCTTTTCTCATTTCTGTTTTCATGTAACCATTCTTTGTGTGTGTTTTCAAGCGTGGAAACGCGACAACACTATTCCGACGTAAGTGACAGCTCGGAAATAGGTGAATCGCTCGTCTAAAGATCATTTCAGAATTTTTTATTTGTTTGGTTTTTGTTCGCACATCGGCGATACCACATGCGGCAATGGACTCAATTAACTGTCCTTTGTGAGGAAGGTCGATTGGAAAAACGAATTTCGACCTTTGCATAATTCATTTTGCCGCACTTGACGGAAGTTCATGCTATTCTGGCCCAGAAAAACAACAGTGCTTTCAGTTGCATCTCCATGTGTTCGTGTATATTCATTGTTAGAGACCCATCTGCTTCCATAAATGAGGACAGTCCTTTTTGCTTCATTTCGCCCCCGCCGCTTTTGATAAAGTCCTTACAAAGTGCGAAGTATCGATGAATAACCATGGTTAGAAGATGGTATTATATAGAATCGGCTAACCGAGCTTCACTGAATCATCCATTAGTACGCTTCAGATTTTTCACCTGATGTTCGCTTGCAGGACATGAACCACAGAAAGTTCAAAAAGTTCAGTTTAAATTAGTGTGGATTAGAATCTCCAACATTTGTTTTTTATGTATATCCGCTGACGTAAAAACTTGAAAGTACAACTTGTGACCAAATTATGAGTCTGACCCTTACACGAAATTAGGTTTGCGAACCTGTCGATCCCGCACATTTTGGAAAGCCTTTGTCAAGAAGGAGTGCATAAACATAAGAAATTACGGAGAAGAAATGTCCACACACCAAGCTAATGTGACTGTTGTCCGCTCAACATCCGAATGTTAGAACTTTTGAAGTCAAGAACATGATACTCCTAAGGCCAGTCAGTAAAGTCTTTGATGCGTGCTGTGTAAAATTATGAATGATGTATGGTTTACAATGTCCTCGGGTATTTTGATTTTGGAAAGTGCCCTGCATTTCAGGGCTTCTTTCCATGTTGGTTTTTCTCGCGATCACCGGAAGTTCGTGAATAATGCGCCGCGGTTCCAATCTTAGAAACACATGCGTCGCGCCCTCGATACGGCCAATCTCCATTTACATTAATTTAATGTTCCGAACCTCCTCAAGCACCCTCCAGGACGAGTGGACACAGTCGCCTCTCTTTTTTCCCGTCGTCGAGAAGTTTTTTTTAGGGAGTAAACCTTTCAGCCTTTCCGAGCGTACGTTTTCCGAGAGATCTCTTTCTCTGATAACTCTAGCCGATTCACCAAAGACGTATGTTTCTAATCTGGCTCAGCCTTTGCGTTGACGGATTAGGCGCTTCCACGTGACTCGCAGACGACGTTTGGACATTTCCGTCGTTCAAAGCGCTTCCCGTCTTGTTCATCGAACTTCTATGCTTGCGGAAGAATGACTAATGAGCGACATCTTTGGGTGTTGGGAATCACTGCAGGTTTCCGAAAATAACTGATAAAAAATAAGAATCCGACGCTCACATCAGCTCTGATCAATGGATATTTCAATTTATTCATCCTTTTCCTCTGACGTTATAATTTTCTGTTCTTTAAACGAACCCCCAAACAGCGATTACCAATAATAGACGTATTGATGTTCAATCCGACAGCATAAAGTTATTCATATTTTGTTATTTTCTGTATCTGACCTAGTTATTATGTTTTTTACTTACGAAAAAGCCGACTGGCACTGTATGGCGCATGCAAATGGTGCAAAAGAAAGCTCCCATGACCTAAGCTAATTGATTGTGAAAAAATTCACTGTTTACCTTTCCATAATTGAATGCACTGTTCAAATCACATTTAATTTAGCAGGGCGTGGTACTTCAACGTCATGGGGACAGTTTAAACGTACGTCAAAATGGCAAGCGTACGCTCGACGATAACGAACTCATCGGAAATTTGATTGTATGGAATTGAATATTCGTTGCATGTTGCATGTTTGATCATGGATGGACATTGACCATGTGACCGTAGCCCTTGAATAGGCTGACTTCCTCACTTTCCTATTCCTATTTATCGAAACTTAAGGGCATATTACTTATTCTAGAAGTCATCGTGACAACATTAGGAAGCCAAAACATTTGCCTTTAGACTGTTTTCAATCTCTAACTTTATGTCACTTGGCATGATCTCCGGCCTATGACGACTTGGAAGTGCCCACGCTCCTTTAGGTCCTCCAAATTAGTGTCTTCACGCATCGCGGAGTATCAGATATTGGTGACGAAGAGGCAACGAAGTGCATCTCATCTCTTGGAAATGCACTTACAGAAGTCTAGACGCCTTTAAGACAATTTACCTTATGTAGCGGGGCTTACGATCGCTCCAATTTACGAACATCTCATGTTTTTTGAGTCGATGTGCACTTTTGGTACGGTGTCTGTTTACGCTAGTTCTTCAGTACTAGATTTCAGTGCAGCCGTAAGAGTAAGAATGGCCGCTGAAGCAGGCATTCCAATATGACGGTGTTCTACAAGCTATTAAGCAGAGTTCACCGTAGCAGCCCAATCCGACAACCCAATAGCCCATTCCTAGTTCATTTTCAATGTTTACTGGAAATTCCAAGGCTCATTTATCAGCATGACTGATTCCTGTGCCTGTAAGAATTTGCACTTCCTCCGCGCGGTCCACCCAAACTGACAGCTTTTCGAACTCATTCCTTTTTTCGAACTGCCTTGCACTTCCATATGACGCGTTGTCCCACGAGATCAAATCGCAATGCAATGAGATAGTTTAGTATTTTGCGCCACGTTGCCTGTGTGCATACGCAGAGATTTCTCCGAGGCGGCGATTATTAGCCTGGTCATCAGAAACTGCCTTCTTTTTCCTTTAAGGATTCGTATCTTCATACCAAAATTTAACTCCTGATTTTGAAGAGTGTTCTCTTCGTTCGTAATTCCGATATTACAAGACGGAGGGAAGAGAAAAGCCGATGGCGTTACGCGGTGATTGGTCTTTCTCTTGTCAAGAAAGTGCTAAGCGGATGCCAACGTTTGGCTAACATTGTAATCGGATGAATGAACATGGAAGCTGAATACAAATCTCCCCATCCCAGACCAATGCTTTTCGCCTCCATTCGTCATTTGTAGCCTTTGATTCGTTTTCCGCGCTGCAGTCTACAATTAACGGTGCGCTTCTCGACAAGACGCAGTGTGACAAGGACATTCCGTGTCGTGACATGATAACGACCCTGTGTTTACGTCCATTCCATGTTTCCTTTTAACGTCCTGTGCGGATTTTCCTGACGGCCACTGTCGAATGTTTTCCAAAATCCGCGCCGCGATTCAGGCGAGTTAGATGTCGGTAGGTCCAAGTTTTACGTCAATTGTTTTCAGAATTTCGACCGATGCTTTACGGAAATGGACCCTTGTGAGTTTCTGTAAGTCTGTTTGATCCGATTCTTGGTCTGTGGGGACAAATGATTGAATCGCGCTTCTTTATGATCGTTTACCATTTTTGTCAAAACAAACTAAAAATGGTTATACCGTCGTAGCTGATAGCGCTCTTGAGTTTCCAGAGCTCTCAATTCTTCTACGTCTCATCAAGTCGGCCTTATTCTGAATGAACTCATTTATCATTCGCTCTAACGCTGCCGCTCATTTATAATTCCCTCCGATATTTAAATGAGTTGTGGGTAAATGAGTCTGCCTGAAATTCCCGAGATTCACTTCACAGGGAAAAGTGAGGGACAATAAATTTGAATACTGTAATTCAAAGTTAACAATTCAATATATCTTTAACATCACTCCTAAATGTTGCCATTCTGAAAATGGCATGCACATTTGAGAGATTAGTACAATTGGGCTTATGTAAAGATTTGATATCAGAAACGTTATCATCAGCACGATCGGAAGTTCAAAAAGTGCGTAAATAGCGTGCTCTATCGAATTCGTTTCTTATCTCTTAAACTTGCGCTGCTTCCCGCCAAATGCTTCTGAAAGTCGCCGTTAAATTGAATGTTAATCTCAGCTTTCAACGGGCCGGAAATGAGCAAATCGGAAACACGTGTCCGTACACTCATGACGTTTTTTCGAACGCAAACATCATAAATTCCTCCAGCATCTGTGCTCAATAAAATAGTAGTACCGCCGTCCATCAGATCCCGTAAACATGTGAATCGAGGACATTCAAAAGACGGGGTGAGGTGCCATTTACAAGGAGGCTGTCCTTGGGAACCCCGCAATTGAACCCATTTTCGTCCTGCGGCCGCGGAGTTCCCGTCTTCCTGCAGACGGGACACGCCTGTGTTTACAAGTCGGCTCCGTTTTCGGTGGACTCGTGACAGATGCCGAAGCAGATGCTCCCTCCAGCGCGCCACCTTGATGGTCTTTCACTCCTGCTGCGTTTGTTCGCGCGTGAGAATGTTGCGGATTAATTGGAGCATACGATGAATAATTTATTTTAATCACGAAGAACGGCTGGGAACAGAATATCGCCTCGAGATGCTGATTCACGTCTTCGGGGGATGAATTGTGTTGTTTGTTTGTGGACAGAGACTTTGGACCTTGGATTATGGGCTATAGTTTTGAGGGTGTTGTTTTTATTTGGCCGTGCTGCTCGTTGGAGCTTAAGGGCGACCGTAAAAATTCGTTCCTAACCAACAGATCCACTAACTCCAATGGCTCCAATCTTCTTTTACAAGATATTCTGTATTCCGCTTCTCTTTATGTAATGATTATGGTTACAGTTAGCGTTTCTCTAACATCTGTCCTTGTGGAATACGTTTTGAAAACAACACCAAAGTTCTATGACTTTTCGCTTAGGAAAACATCCGGCTAATACTCTGTACCCTAATGAATCACCGGACAGTCACGATTAAGCGTCATGCTTTATTGTCTCATGTTATGGCGTTGGGAACCTACGAGGAATATTCTTCCTGAAATCACCTTTATAAGCAAGGTGCGTATAATGAGGCAGGGGTGAAATCCTTCAAGGCGATTTCAATACATACTGATGAATTGCATCCGAGTATTGGCTCTAAGAATGTAAGCCGATGAAGCTTAAACAAATTGTCCATCCAGAGACTAACAATAAGCCGGATGAAGAAACTATCTCGACACTCAAAAGCGAGCGATCGACATGGTTATGAGAAACTACGGCTTATCAGATAATTGTGGGCACCATTCACGATCGTTTTCACCTCTGCTGCACTCAATATTGATCATTTACTGTACTAATAAGCACCCACGGAAGCGACATAAGGTAGTCTTTTCCAGGTGACTAACAAAGCAGTCTCAGCCCCACACAAACGTCCCAATCAGTGGCGATTCAACCGGTTCATTTCCAGCTGTTGTCACTGCAACATTCATTAATGCTCTTTAAGCGTCCACGGAGATCTTTGTCTCTAGGGATCTCCAGAGTTGTTGGCATTAACAGCATATATGTCATTGATCCCGGACTTTTGTGATTACGACGTTTCACAGACCGTTGTTTTCCGCGCGTTAATCCCGAAAACCAGGAGTTTATCCAAAAGACAAGATGGGAGTTCTAGCCAAACGTCGGAACCACCGAAATATTTGGTCCAACTGTACGAGCCCATCTTCTGAAGTCACCGACAATTTTCGCTCCCAAAGGAGCTTCCTTTTATAGCAAATTAATCACCCATTTCCCACAGAGCCTTCGTTCGCAAATTGCCCTTTCTCACGGTGGTCCGCCCAGCTGAGCCACCTGTCCCTTCCGGACTGAAACGTTTCTCTGATTTACGACAGCTTATACTTGATTAATCACCGCTGATGACCGGGGATGTTTTGACCGTTTTGCAGGGTGTTTCACTATGTACTTCAGCCACCCACAATGTCTTCCTCTTGGAGATAAAAAAGTAGGTTCCTTCTCTTCCAAAAAAGAGGAAGTGGTGGCAACGGTCCGTGTGCTCCGCCCCACAGGAGCTCCTCCCATCTCCACCAGAGAGGCGAAAAACCAACTGCTAGCGCTAGCCTCCTATACGGGCCTGGTGACCCTTTAAGCTTTACTGTCTTTATACATTTTTAGTTTGTTCAAGCCAGCGTACGAATTAAAGAGCGCGTAGTGTAGCGTTCCAACCTTAAAAATTGGCCCAGGTTCAAATTCCACTGGTTTCCGAGCAGTCACTCTGTCTATGGTTTACAGCGGGCTTATACTGGCGGTCCAACCGAGATTCAGAGACGTACCTGATGTATAATTAACCACCTCCGCGTATTGTCTCTTCGGTTGGCCCTCATCATTCTTCCCGGTTACTATAAAGGGTAACATGTTCGCTTGTTATTGTCTGTTGTTCATGCATTATTAACAGATCCGGTGATACATTCTGTCCCCCTTCTTCAACGTAAGCATCAATAGAAAACATTTCGTCTAGAAAACGCCAATGGTCACAGTGTTAGTACAGTATGCTTACAGCATGTCTTTTCGATATCTATGTTCTTCCAACCTTTTAAATATCACCGAAATTTCATTGAAACTAGAGATGCCTTTGTGGATTATGCTTGTTTTTCAGGTAACTTAACACGTGGGTTGTACTTGTGTGGAAGTCACGTGGAACTGCCCCTTCGTGGATAACAAGTAGCGGGCACTTTTCCTAGAAGCCGCAGGGGTTCAAGTTTGCCCACTCGGATTTTCCTCTTAAAAGCTTCGCGTTTTCCTTCTTCTGCTGTGTGCAGAGAGGTTTCTCAAAAAGGGATTTCTATGTGCTTCCGAAGGTATCACATGACGATGAGATTTTCGACCTTCCTTATGTCAGTTGAGGACAAGCAAGTCCTCAGCTCCTGAAAAACTCACCGTTTGTGCTGTCGTGCCCCTTCAAGGAAGACGTTCCTAACTAGCATTTCTAACTTCCTTGTTTTCCTTCCTAGCCACATCTTGGAGCTTTTAAGAGAGAAGCCCTTCTGACGTTCTCACCACAGGAAATTAGTTCTTCGAATGTTTGGAGCAACTACCTCATTATCAACAATAATATTTTCCCACGAATAAAATAAGTTTACGTTCTACCCTACTTAAGCGATGCGTAGGGTTCCTTTTTATCAACTATCTTTTCCGGAAACAAACACGGGATGCTTTCTGGGAATTAGGTTCCACTTGCACTAAAATTTGTATAATTGAACTGGAAGTTCTTTCGTCAAAAAAAGGACGAGGGCCAGCTAGGAACAGATTGCTCAATCCGGAAAAGCAGTTTTTAAGGAGAGGGAATCGCTGTTTTGCGTCCTTTGTTTGCTCCAAATTTGATTTGCCCGAGTTCTGCTTATATGCGTCTCGGCAACCTCGTGAATACTGAGTCTGAATTTTTTTTTGTTTCACGGAAAAAGCTAATTGTAATTTGAGATTTTAGTGACATCACGCAATGAATTTTTCTCAAAATTTTTCCTTCAACTATGTTTTTAAAATTCCATGCTTTTTTACCTCAAATGAAGCGCGTGATCCTAAAGTGTTAGGTAGGAAAATTTTTCGAAAAACGTCGGCTTTCCCCTTCTCACACTTTTTGTAGCTACAGTCGCCCCTTCTCAGGAAAGTCGCTTTCAATTACGCTTTTGTTGGCATTGCAAAAAAGCCTTTTTCGCCGTAGTTCTGCACAAGACCGAGACTTTCTTCCGATTAACACGTCCAACTCCCAGGATCCAGATCGACGGTTTAACGTCCACAACTCATTCCAGCTTAATTGTCCCGATTAGATTACGATGTGCTCGGCAATTCGACTGACTGTTTTCTGTCTGCGTCACTTACGGACATAATACGATGTTTTGAGCCTTGTTTTGGCTAACTTAGCGTGATCCAATTTGGCTGTGTCTTTGTTTTGATGTCGTCTAATTGAGATGGTTTGATTGGGCGTCACCAGAAGTGGCCTGTTCATTGATCCGTACGACAGCTTTGGTGAACCCATAAATATAAGCTATCTGACCTATTTCGGTGGATTTCCTTAAGTGCCACTATTGATCATGCTAAAAAGAGCAATATCCAAACGCCAAAACACGTCGTTGCCCATTTGGCTGCCAATGGCAAGTCCTCTGCCCATTTCCGCGGAGAAGCACTCCGAGACTACGAAAACAGACGTAAATGGATTGCAAAGGTTCCACCAGATTGGTTCAAGCGACAGCGAATTGCGAATTTAGGCGGCGAACGTAGGTGAAGACATGTCTACTAGGAGCTTTGGCGAAGTGACTATATCGGAGAGGAGATACTTGCTAGACCAATATTCAAAGAGACACAAGTTGAGTTCGTATTCTTAAGTATGAATCTGTCTTTGTAGTATACAAGGTTTGCCGTGCGATCAAACTTGGCCCAGGCGGAGCGAAATCAATTTGGAAAGGCCACCGAGCAAGCGTAAACATGATTCCATTGAAAGATTTGGGAAAGTTACTTCAAAGTAATAATCATACATTTAAGCTACAATTTTCGCTACCTTGGGAGATTTGGCGCAGAAAAGTGTAACACATTTTCAGATTGAGGTGCTCTTTGAACTAAGACGTTGATCTGCGATCCATTATAGTGCAAATCTCTGCGAGAAAATTCTGCTGTAAGTTGTAAAATTTTCTGTAAAGCAGCCCACTCATTTCAAGACTCTCTGATAAAGCTAACACGATAGTCTTCGTTTACATCCTAGGTTTCGGCTTTTCCTATCAATCCGACCTTGCTTAAAAGGCTAGGGTTACCGGAGCTGGTTAGTTCACACATCCTCCACGTTTTCTACCAAGACAAACACCAATCTCCATGTCCACACAAACTACAAATTTAATTTGAATCCAGAAAATTGTGTTATTTCCGGTTTTTTTTCGTATTCCATTAGAAATTGGGAAAGGTAATTCGAGAATTATGACACTCCCTCGTTTCCAGGCAACGATAACTTATTCGGCATTTCGTTTCAGTACGCCTGTTTCTTGGAACGTGGACTATGCGGCTGTGTTGTCCTGCCACTTAGTTCATCATCTTAAAGTTCGTGATGTGTTATGTGAGATATTTAGAATATTAGATCGCTCCTACGCGATTCATTCTGTGGTATGTTTCCTTCAGATTATGCTTTGACATTCAATAAGTACTATAAGTGCATGGTGGGTTAATTTACATAGTTATACGGATGTGTTGTTTGTGTATGGTTCAACAAATTAGAACGTCAAGTACTTTGTAATGCTGTTAACATCTAAACTATGCGTTAAATTCGAACCTGGTTCTATCGAGGTTTAGAAAACTTATCGGAAATTCCATCCCTATTGGCGTTCACCAGACAAGATTGGTCGATTCTCAGTAGCTGATGCCAGGGACGATTCCTTTCGTTTAGCGAAGTGAAAACGACCTTCCCTCGTACTTTAATTGCGATTACAATACGTGCTTGATCAGGGATCCAGTTCATCCGCTTGATGCCTCCCACAAGGAGTGCAACCGATGAGGACATTCCGCCACGATTCATGATTGATAATGGGAAAGTTCGGAGACCTTTCCGCAGTGGTGGTCCGCTTACAGCGACCGGTCCATATATATCACTGTCCCAGGAACTTGCTCCGTGCTATCAGTATTAGCGCACTTGCCAGAGGGCAGAATTGTAAATACACGATCACGAGATTCCCAGGAATTGCTACTGTCCCAGCCAGACAACATCACTCTTGCTGATTGTGGTTCGCGTCCTCGTGTAATACCTCCGTGTCATCACTTCCCCAGAAGTCCGGGTGCGAGGTGAACCTTTATGAGATGTGACTTGTTTCTTCAAAGTCGTAATTCAAATGTGTGTATTCAAATTTAAATGGTGTCACTCCCGGTGACCTGTCCTACCGATAGCAAATAATAAATTGGGCAAACACCTTGGGGTAAGAAAACATAAAGAATCTTAGTTCTTCCAATCGGAAGTTTGTGAACTGAAGCACGACAAACAAATTGACTCTAGGCCCGTTCCACGAAACCAGAACACCTGAAAGCGGCTTTCTGGTGTTTGTGACGTGTTCTGAATAAAATTATGCCCAGCAGTGGCGACATGTTTGCGCAAGTCGCAAAGATAAGCTATGTACGATTACGCCTCTGTACCTAAGTCAGAAGCGGTCAAGAGGACACGGGACCTATTGTGATGCTTCTGTATATCCTGAACTACAGCAGATGGCAATCTCTGATTTAGTCCTTTTGAGAGAACGTCCAATTAGCCTAATCGGACTACTGTCTTTACGTTCTACGTTTGCCGCGTTTAAAGGTGTGCGCGCAGAGTGCTTGTGGGCAGATCATAACACACATCCTACTTAATCGGATGTTTGGTTCCAAATATAGCCCACATTTAGCCTCATCCGGAGGCGTGTTGTTTGGATTTCACCCAGCCACGACTTGGTAATCTAAAGGCGTGAGTGCCCAGGAGTGAGGCACCCACTATAGACTGACATCTTTGCCGCGAACTTCTTGAAACCCTAAGATTATACTGTGGCCATTAAACTTTATCCCTTGTCCGTGTAAATCCCGTGTAAAGACAAAACTTATTAGTTAATGCTCAGCGTTACAAATCTGTCCAGTCCTTAGATTAGTCCACAGATCCAAATCTTCAGGACTCTTCTTTTACCGCGAAGCAGATACTAACAACGCGACTTCTAGGTATGTCCGCTATTCCTAGCTCTGTCTGTTGCACTTGCGTCCTTAGTCATCTCTTCGCCCATGGTTAAACAGAAAGCTTGTTTCATATTCGAACATGCAAGTCGACTATGTTTTCTGCCTGAAAAGCGAAAGTTCAGAGTTTTGGCCCGCGAATGAGTCACACTCGAGCTCAAAGCACAACGACTCAACTAATTTATATACTTCGTGGACGATAGTCGGCCTCTGTCCTCAGCCGAATAATTCATCCTCGTCATTCATGTCCGCCCGCCCGAAGTTAACCGTTTTCCACACCTTCCCGCGTCAACACCGACGGCGTTTCCCGACAAGATCGCTGCAATCATTCCCCCGGATAGCTGTTTTCCGATGGCCCTCCCCCACAATGCCGATTTCGAGAATTAATTACGTCGCTCATTACCCATGCGTCCGCGATGGCCCCGAAACGTCCGAGCACTTCCAGTGGCATCCGCTTTCAGAATCACATAATGGCGCGCAATGGGTCGTCGCCTGGACGTTCCAACTGGACCGAGATCAACTGCGATTTCTTCGACGAGATCTACGAGATCCAGGTTCGTTCGTTTCGAGCGTTTGCACAGGCTGGAATGCCTGGTTCAATTAGTGAGCGGGTGTCAGCTGACGGCCGAGCCATTGGCTCGTCTGGCACGGACACCTCAAGTAGGAGGACGGTGGGAAACAGCTGATTGGGGAGACAGATATTTTTAGGCAGAAGATAGATTAGTTTTTGAGGGAAGGGGAATGTTACACGCCAGGAATTTAGGGGCCAAATATATCTCATTTTTCAAAAAGTTCATGGAGTTTATTTTTCGATTCCAAAGAAAAGGGGACATCCTTTACAAGGTAACATAGGACGCATGGAGTTTTTTACACGTGTGGTGGTTAAGGTTGGTTATAGTGTAGTCCATGATGCAGGAAGTTATGATGATCACCACTGAAATTCAATGTCAATCGGTGTGTTAACTCAAGAAGAGCCTCACAACACCTTAATGACACATTCATGCCATAAATACAAGAGTAGGACTAAAAAGTGCCTCAGACCCAAAACCTTTGATTTGTTTCTTGACGTGACACACGTCATGTGACATTTGGCTCTACGGAAAACAGAATCAACGAATAGCTGTGGTCGTTTGCTTCTAATTTCTGCATAACCTCAAGCTTTCAGCTGCTTTCTTTCAAAACAAATGTCTTCTCCTTCCCACAAATCTTAGAAACGGGCAATGATTTGTGTGGAAAAGTAAATATTTGTAACTGGATTTCCAAAAAAAAACAGAAAGTATCAAAGATCGACTTTTCTGAGGGCCATATAAATTGAGGAAAACCGGAAGGGCTCTGTTGGGGTCCACGGTTTTGTATTCAAGGAACAATTTTTCGTGGAAGTGGACTAATGTGCTCAGTTATAGTGCAGGAAGTTTACCTAAAAGGACATTGGGCGGAACATAAGTAGATTCCGCAAAAGACTAGCATTAGCAAATCTAAACGACAGAAGTAAAGACAGTCGCTTCAGGAAAACCTCTACTGGAAGCACATTGGCGCTGGCAACATTCTCATCCCCTACGGCTTCGTATGCACGTTTGGTGCCATAGCCAATCTTTTCGTCATCGTCTCTTTCATGAAGACGTCGCATCTTCGCAATCTCAGGAACTACTTCATTGTCAATCTTGCTTTCTCCGATCTGACGCTATGTGTGGTCACCGGACCGTTGACGCAGTACTTTACTTTGAATCTGTTTTGGCCATGGGGGAACTTGACCTGTCGAGTGGTAAGTTGGAAACAAGGGATATGTGTGCAAAGGTTTCTTCCAGATGGCGTCCGTGCAAGCAGTGAATATGTTTGTCTCCTGCTTGACGCTCGTGCTTATCGCTATGGATAGGTTTCTGCTGACGTTGTGTCCAGTTAAGTGGTGAGTCATTTTGCTTGTTATGTCTTTGGAAAAATCTAATAACGATATGGGAAGCTTTTTTTTTAGAATACCACGGAAACATTTATTTAATACATAGTTCGTGAATTTAACTCTCTATTTTCGCAGTATAAAGCACTAAAGTTTGCTTCCAGCGGCTGAGGTGGCGACTTTCCCTCACATGTAAACTTTTCGAACTGTCCTCCGGCGATTCAGGCGAGACATAGTGCAAATGAAAGGCCTTGGCGCGCTGGTTACAGCGCACATATCAGCTCGTGCCCATGCCATACAAAATCGTTCTTAAAAAGTCCAAAACTATTTGGTAGTAAGGGTAAGTGCGGTTGTCAACAGCATGAATTCTGTGTCTGTATGGCTCACTGGCAAGTGTGCCTGCTTCCAGACTGTCAGTCCAGGTTCGAATCCGCGTCTGGCCCAGCATTTTTCTTTTCACGGAAAATAATTTTTATTTGACAAATTAAACTAAAACAACCTCTCTGCGAAGAAAAATAAGCAAATACCGTTTGAAACTTGACTTGGAACCTTACAACTATGAGGATCTGTAACGATTGAAAAATCCACAGCGGAATACGGGGATATCAAGCTCTAGAATCCTTCATATGGAAGGAATACTTCTTAATGTTAGGTGTTAAGAAGTTTCTTGGACTATACAATGGTCACAAATTCTCATAGTGTAAGGTTCCAATTCTAGGTCTGTCCAAGGTTCCCAGAAACGGTATTTGCTTATTTTTCTTCGCAGAGAGGTTGTTTTAGTTTAATTTGTCAAATAAAAATTATTTTCCGTGAAAAGAAAAATGCTGGGCCAGACGCGGATTCGAACCTGGACTGACAGTCTGGAAGCAGGCACACTTGCCAGTGAGCCATACAGACACAGAATTCATGCTGTTGACAACCGCACTTACCCTTACTACCAAATAGTTTTGGACTTTTTAAGAACGATTTTGTATGGCATGGGCACGAGCTGATATGTGCGCTGTAACCAGCGCGCCAAGGCCTTTCATTTGCACTATGTCTCGCCTGAATCGCCGGAGGACAGTTCGAAAAGGTTACATGTCAGTTATGGGACGCTCTGGCCTCTTCACGATTGCCCAGAAAGTCCCCAACGGCTGAGTGGTCTAGTGGTATGATTCTCGCTTCGGGTGCGAGAGGTCCCGGTTTCGATCACCGGCTCAGCCCAACCTTTTTTGACTACTCTCCATATGAATTGATTTTTTTTGACTACTCTCCATATGAATTGACACATTGATTTTACAAAATCCAGAAAATTTATCCTAAGGGAGAAAATTGAGCTTCAATCAAAACTTGTTCCAGGCGCTTGGCAGCAACAGCTCCAATAATCTGCTACTTGGTGGTCTGGCTGACTTCGCTCATCGTTGCCGCTCCCTACTTCTTTGCAGTCTCCTCTGAAGATGTCCGTATGTTCCACCCCTGGAACTCCTCCCACACTGATCTCATGGTACGGTTCCTCCACGTTTATTTCCTTTAACCATGCCGCTTGCAGCTCTCCTACTGTAAACGCAAGCGTCCCCAAATGTGCCTCGAGAACAACTGGGACTTCTTGCCCTTTTCTCGCCGCACCTACACACTTACGGTGCTCGCCATCCAGTACGTGCTCCCGCTCGCAGCACTCGGCTTCGCCTACTCCCAAATCGGGTCCACCATCCGCAAACGCATCAAAACGTCCACCACCGTGGATCACCAAAAGCGGCACATCCTCGTCCAGCGCAACCGAAAGGCGCTCCTCCTGCTCCTCTTTCTGGTGCTCATCTACGGCATCGCCTGGCTTCCCATCAACGCCTACAACGTCCTCCACGTGCTCGACATCATCCACTTCTCGCAGTACCGCTACATCTTCTGCCATCTCATCGGCATGACTTCCGCCTGCATAAACCCTATTATGTACGGCCTGATCAACGACAGCTTCCGCAACGCCTTCATCTCCCTTCTCCGACCGCTTCTGGCTCCCTGCACCAAGTACATAGTGGTGGTGCCGCCGCCTACCCACACGACGCATTCCTTCGCTTGTGGCCTGAGACCCCATCAGATGATGAACAGACGTCAGGTAGGACCTAACACACAGGTATAAGAGAACATTCCAACATTTTTAGACCGAGCCCAACGTTCCGAAGAAACAGTCCATGAGCATGGGCGGTAATGATGTTGTCGACGACGGTCCCCAGCAGGCTCTCATCAACAATTGCTAAAGCGGGGCGTTCTTTGTTTTAATTTATTTCCGAATCTCTCTATGTATATGTGTTCTGTTTTTGCGATAAAAAAAAAGTTAGTGTAGCCCACAGTGTTCGGCAAATATTGGAGACAGATAGGTCGGTGGAGCTCAGAGTCAGCCAGACCTACGACAAGACATGTGACTCCGTGGCGCAACGGTAGCGCGTCTGACTCCAGATCAGAAGGTTGCGTGTTCGAATCACGTCGGGGTCAAAACTTATTCTTTTCTTTCCTTCTTTTTCCCTTCGGTTTTTTTTCTTTTTTTTCATCTGAAAAAAGCTCAAAAATGGGAGAAAAAAAAGATATAAAAAGATTAGAAATGGAATGCCCAAGGCAGGAATCAAGCCTGAGTCGTTACAGCCATAACTATCAGGTCTTTTTCATTCCCTATCTCATTTCACTTGATATTTTTACAAAAGAGTGTGGAACAGTGGAAAACGCGAGAAAAAGAGAAAAAGTCACTGATCACAGTGTTCTCTTTTGTCGTTCGTTTTACGCTTTTTTCTTTCCTTCAAACAGTCCGGCTGTTCAAAGGAAAGTCGTCTAGCTCTTCGACAATACGTGTTTTATTCATTAGTAATCTGTTCATTTCTTCAACATGGTAGACTCAAAGGCCCTCTATAAAGCGGAAATATATACAAAACAAAAGGGAAGCGGCAGCCGAGAGATCGTAGAATTACTCTTTAAGGTATATAGATTTGTGGAACGAAGAAGGAAAATGACTATGTAGGTGGGAAATGGAGACAACGATGGGCGGAAAATGGAAAGAGGGGAAAGTTGTACAATGAGGAGAGCACCCGCGAAATCGTTTCTTCTCTCGTGTGGATTCGTTTCCACAAAGAACTCCGGATGGGGACACCGGCGGCCGTCTCCGGCAAGCGGAGGCGATCGGCAATATAGAAAATGGTTGAGGGGACAGTAAGCGACGACGACAAAGAGGAGGAGAAGCTTCATAATAAAGACTCTGGCAACGATGCGCTGGTTTGAGTTCGGCGATAGAGACGAGGTGGAGGCGATCGGACGGCATTACTGACCTGCTAAAAGTGAATTGATTGGAGGAGTTGGAACGCATTATGGAAGTTAGGAATCAAAAGAGTTTTTAGTGCTATCCTGCTGTCCATTCTAGTGTGTTACATTGCTCAAGGAATAAATTCCTCACTTCCGACGACCTTACAAGTCCCGAGACGCTGTTAACCTCCTTGTGTAAACACGACACCCCCATTAACAGTCCCTTCTGTCGGCGGGAACGATAAAAACGCAATTAATTCGCGCTGTCTCTGCATATGTGCTCTTCGCGCGCCAGGCGCTCTCCGCAAACACACGTGAGTCGTGAAGTGGTCGTGCATTGTCGCGACAATTTACAACTCCGTCTCCAAGAACTCCCACTGAAGCCGTGCTTGTGGCGCTTCTCGTCGGCGCAAAGAAACGTACCTCTGATGGGAACGTCGTTCGCCCGGAGGTTCATCGGAACCGGAATTGCGTAGTCGTCGGCACCTTTGGAACGCAACAGGCAGCCGACTGCCTCGACCTGCAACGGATTGCATAATAAACAAACAGAGTTCCGAGATGTTAGCCTGGCGGCGACCATTTGGAGCAAAGGAGAGAGGATTGGCGCGGGAATAAACAGCGCGGGGGCAGTGCAAACAGAAGTGAAATCCGATAGGCCGCCAATCGGCGTGACTAATTCGTCGTCGGAGATCCTAACGGTGCCGCATTTCCAGCGTTCACTACTCCCTCCACAAACTCAGACGGAACGCACACAAATTTTGGACTAGTGTGGGACTAGAAACACTAGCTATTTAAAAAGGACTGAAGAATCGACGTCAAAAGATCATCCCAAAAAGGTTTCTAGAACAAAATGAAAGCTACAGAGAGTTTAAACGAAGGCCCTCTCTCAATCTCTAAACCAAAATTCATCTTTTAAACTGTTAAAGTTTAGGTATGGTTATCGTGAGTCTTCAAGCCTATCGTTTTTCAGTGCACTGCTACATCTTCCTTGGAAAGTATGGGGCAAATTTTTGTTATCCCCATAATTCTATGTTTAGTATTCCGGTTTCCTTCGTTTCACGGAAGTTTTTCTCTAATGCTGCCGAATTGAAACGCAAGTTAAGCCCGCCTGAATAACCTCGGACCAGTTTCGACTCCTCGTCTCCATTTACAGCTCGTCACCACCTCATACTCGCTCATTTATGTCTGTGTCGTAATGGTTACAGAACTTAAAGCAACTCACGTTGTTGCTGATGTCACCGGCGCCCATGTGGCCGATGTGGCGGAAATTGGTTGGGTCGCCGATCATCGAACGGTCGATTCGCACGCGTCCAATCTGCAAGCACGAAGAGTTAATTAATTCAGTGACGATTCATCTCTTCCCACACAAAGCATGGAGGATAGAGGGCTTTGTTTTAGCGGCTCCGGGTTTGGAAACTGTTTGGCTCGCTTCATTACCATGCACGGTTTATGCTATTAGTCACCGAGTAATTCTTTGTCAAATGGTCCTCCAAATGTAAACGTTAGAAATCAGTTTCAGTTTGTTGCGTAAACCAAACTGCTCATGAAAGAAAACGTCAAGATATGAAATTAATGGACTTCGATTACTAAAACAAAAAAAATTGGACAGCACTCTCCTTTCATTTCGTTGGATTGGTGGATATCGTAAACTGTTCTTAAGATGAAAACATTAGCACTCTGCAACTCTATTTTGTGAGCTGCGTCTCCATATTTGTGGTACAACCTTATTTAATTAAATTCAGGTGATCCTTAAGGTGCTTTCTTCAAATTCTGTCCAACCAACTTTCGTTAGGAAAAAAACACTCAGATACTCGGCTACATCCTGAACCCCTCGAACGCACTTCTTCCCATCCCAACCTCCTTGCCAAACCGCTCCTTTTAATTATCCGTTCCCAGCGCGCCGCTTAGGCTTATCGCCGACCTTTTACTTTCGTGGGATTAGTTGCGCGCGTCGAGTGGAGCGCACACTCATAATGCTCAATTTTCATTACGCACACACGCGTTGACCTCTCGTGCTGTCAATAAATTCGACGCGAAGTGGACGCTGTCCTCTCGCGTTGCATAATGGTCGTCGCCGTGCACCTCTCAGCGCGGCTCAGGCGCGTGCGTCCATATTGGTAATTGCCGACGGCGACTCTGGCAGGAAGCGCCACTCGATGTGTGCTGATCGAACACAATGATTATTGTCGTCGTCCACATCAAAGGGTGCTCATTATGCGTGCGCTTGTCCAGCGCTAATCTGGACTGACAGCGCTGTCACAAGAACATGATGTGGGCTGAGTTGTGGTCGCCGAAGGAGACTAAAGCGATTATGGAAAAATCCGAATTGTTGAGGTCGGAAAACGACCTTCCAGTTTGTTCGTTTTTATGGGAGGCCACATAATCGGATTTGGATGTTAAAGGAAGGTCGTAAAATATGCGAAATGGAGGAAGCGACAATTCAGAAGCCCGCGTGACGCGGAGAACCTTGGAAAACGTGGCTTTCAGTAGATCAAATGGCAGAATTTTTGCAGTAGATCTAGCGCATAATTCCTGGGAGATCATAGACATGAGAACATGCTAATTGCTAGATCACAATTAAGGCTAACAAGGCAGGAAATCAGTCAAGGAATGGGAATTCCTACTCCTATCTTTTTCCTTTTCATGCACTTTGACGTTACTTCTCCCCCACCGCGACGATTGGCCGAAAACAACGCGTGACACACCAGCGACGAGCGCACAGCGTTGAATGACAAATTCCGCGTGAAGGTTAAAGCACAAATTATGGGCTTATGGTGCAAAAACATGTCAAAGAAAGAAACTGTTTGGCGCCATCAGGTAAGAAATGAGGAAAGGTGAAAGATCTGAGGTAACTTTATGGTCTTAAGGATGGAAGTTTTATTGCACATATTAGGAGCTTGATATGGCAAATCAACCCCAGTTTGAGAGGCGGATTCACCTAGAACATATTGTGGCTTTCCTTTGAGTAGCGATACGATTTAGATGTAACCTTACGTTTTCCATTTTGTGCTATTTCCAACTTATGTGTCTTATGATTGTCGGGGAGGATCAAAGATGTATTGGATTTGACGAGGTAAAAACAGGTCAATCTCTCTGGAAAAAAGTGACGAAGTGTTCCAGGAACACATGTCCAGTTATCGGTGACATGTGCGCCGGAAGTCTCATCGGAAAACGAACTGGCGCGGCGACAGCTTAAAGGCCAACTGGATATGTGTTTGACTTTCGGTATTTGATCATTATTTGCTGCCAGGGTACGTTTTCTCGACTGGAAGGTATTGTACCCAATGATTGCCAATTTATTTAAAGTCAAATCCTTAAGATCAAGACTTTTCTGCTCTTGGCAATGAAACATGCGCCTTTCCAAACACCGACCTGTGCTACGTGATACCCAGAAAAGCACTCAAAAAAGCGATCTGTGTCCTTGCCAAGGTACCCCACTCAGCCGGCGCCTAACAAATGACCGCCTGTACAAACACAAAGGTCATGGGATGGAGCACTCACGTCGGACTGCGGCGACACGCAGCAGTTGAGAAGCCAGAACCGAGGTTGGCGACGATGCTGGCTGTTGAAGACCATCCTGGGCGAGGGCGACGTTCTGGCGGCGGGAGAAACGCCTCGAGCGGGAGGAGGGGGGCTCGGTGGGCGGTGATTGAGCTGTTAAGCCTGGAGGCGTCTGCACTGAGGGCCTGGAATCAGCTGAAGTCGGTAAACCGGACGCGATTAGCACACGGATTAAAACGTTGTCGCCGGTGGCGGCAGCGATAAACACGAGCGTGCGACGCGCGGATCACCGTTTGCAAATCAATCGTCATAATTTCGATCGCGGCTCGGGATCGCGCCCCTCAAGCCATCGGGTAGGGCCCGCTCGCGCGCCTACCGCAGGAGCTGCAGCGGGCGCACAAGAAGAACCTCGGGCGCTGTCAGCGAGGCGGTGCGCGAATAATAATGAGTCACACCCACTCGAGATTGTGTGCGGCGACGACGACGACGAGTGTGAAAACGCGCGCGAGGGGACTGTTTGGTCGCTGAGGAGCAGGCTGCCGAAAATAAACGCGGAAAACGAGGAGGTGGTGAAAGTGAAGCGATTTTCGGGAACTGAATATTAATGTGACGGGATAAGGAACGGGAACGGTACACGTAGGAAACGGTGAATACACGAACAGAGGCAGCACTAGGAAGGAAGTGAAATGGAAAAAACTTTGGGGTGGGATAAAAGGGAGCCGTTTTTACTACATAAGACCTGATCCAAGTGTAAACTTCTTTGAGTTATAGAACCTAAGATATCGTCATATGTCCTAAGACTAAAACCGTCCTAAATTTCTTATATGAATAACAAGTTTCTTATTTGACCATTTTAAGAGCATAACGTTATGCAATGTTAGTTACCGCGATTGTGAAGCGAGCCTGTAAGCAACCAATGTGTAAGCAACAAAAAATGTAAGGAACCAAAAAAAATGGCACCTGAATAGGTTTCTAATTAAACTAATGATAGGATGCACCGTGGACGACAGGTGCGAAGAACGCAGTCTCTGGATTATACTGTGTTCAAAATGATGATTTGCGGGTGGCACGCTCATCTCCGCGCACTTCAATTAAATATAAAGGGGAAACGTCACCTTGATCAGCGTTAACGATTCTCACGCAACCTCAAAGTCTTTCCATTTATCCCGCTTATGACATCCACTGATACTATGTAACACCGTTCACTTTTTTTACGCACACAGCTGATGCTTTGAGATGGTCTCAGGAAAAATCTTTTAGCAACGAGCTACTTATTACGGCCCAAAGAAGACAATGTGCGATAGCGCGCAATACGGACCAGAGCGTAAATCACATAAGGAGAGATGGGAAGAAGAGGAGAAGGGTGCCTAGCAACCTAAGGAAAGGGCTTCAGCGGCTTGTAAGGGAAAATTATTGTTTTTGCTTCAGTTAGGTCCTCTGAAGACTTATTGGCAATGAGACTTGTGAGCAATATCGAAAAGATACGCTGATAGTCTTTTTGAATCCAGTCAAACATTCGCCTTCCACGTGGGATAGACACAACAACACGGGAGTAGAGCCTGAAACAGTCCGAAAGGGCAACGATATTTGTCACTGTCACCCGCGGACAAAGGCTCGCAGCCACCATGAAACGTACAAAGGACAATAAAAGCGAGATGACACGCGGAAATCGGCTCGTAAACGGTGTTGTTGTTTTCGAGGTGCGCATTGACGCCCTTCGATGCACTGGGAACCAGTCGGGTGACGAGTCCCCGAAAAACAATCACTACACATGTTTATGCCTCGCTTGAACCGCTTTCGGCAACCCGAGAAGCTAGATAAAGTGATTCCTAATCAATTGGGCTAGAGCCTGAAATTCAGAAGTAAATTCTAGAATGCGAGCTTCTTACAAGTTCGTCCTAGCGTGTGTTCCTTTTCACTGAAGGGTCAGAAGTTCCATCTCCTTGTGATCAAAGCCGGTTTATCCGAGAAAAAAAACGTATTGTCTTAGTAGTGCTGGTGACAAGTCTACCACAATTATTTCCATTACAATATAAGGGAGATATGGGCTGAGCGTAGAAAATCATTTTGCACCCACATCTCTGGCACAAGAAGTGGAGGACTTGGGCCAAAACGGGTAGTTCAAGGATCTAAGCAGGAAAGTCACCGGAGTCATAATAACAGTGGAAACTAATAAGACTTATATACGTAATCGATCTTGCCAACAGGTCCGCCTCGGAAACAAAAAGGGGGGGGGGTCCGCCTCGGAAACAAAAATAACCTTATTTCGGCGAGCGTTAGTTTCACAAAGACTTGGAAGCACCTCCACCATTATATGGTACTCTCCGTTAGAAAACCCGAAAACAGTCGGAAATCCACGCAAGTGAATGGACAGGTTCTTTTTACTCGGTAACCAGATGTTGTGTTAAATCAATTTGTGCTCCATCCTACGCTTCCCATTTTTCTTTTGGGACATTTTCGGTTCGCTAGTCCAACTAATTATTTCATTACCGGGTATGATAGAACGGAATGAAAGCTTTTTTCAGCTTACAGAAGCTGAAGCAAGCCTTGTGAGTAAAAGTAGACCAGGAATAAAACACTGATGGTTACATCTAAGAAATCCCAGCTTTTGCAGAAGTTACCCCCTCATGAGAGGTAATCGTCAACACCACGATCAGTCGTCGTTTAATCTAATTGAAGTTAATCGGTAAAATGGAGCGAGGTCATGGTAGTCACATCACTCTGAACCGCCGTAAGATGTGGTTACGGAAGATCACATCATAACTTCGAAGTTTCCGTAAACAGGTGCACTTTGCCTGCTCAACAAACGCATCTAGCCAACATCTACAAAGAAAGTCTCTCTTCAGGTGTTGCAGAAAAATCCAAATCTGTAGAAAGTGTTCTTAATCTCAAAATGGGACCGCCGGCACAAAATGTGTTAGGCATCACGGTCAGATCAGCCGACAGAACGCCATTGAAAACCTGAGGATGATACCACTTGAGCACAAAATGAGGTAAGGAAGTAAAATAGGTGACGATGTTCATGTTCCTATACATATGTGTAAAAGATGGCCCAACTGACAGATAGACCGATACCGAATACTGTGGGTGTACACGGTTACAACACTGCCCCATAATGTGTCAAATGTTTAACGTAGAATATGATTAAATGATGAGTTTCCAAGAATGATTAGTTTTCATGACGAAGTAGAAATGAGAAAAGGGACAAGAACGAGACCTCAAAAGAAACTGACCAAAGCGAAGAGATCTATTTATGAAGGTGAAATAAGAAACGGAAACACCATCGAGTAATCGGTCATTCTCTTTACGGGTTTCATCGTTTCGGATGACAAAGCGGCAGTAGGGCGCGCAACGGAGTCGATTAAAGGCTCGGCCACGATTCGTTCGCTTCCGCATCCGCATCCGCATCTGCCTACTTATCTGCTTACACAAAAAACCCGCAAACGCATCCGATATACGGAAGATCAGCGGCAGTAAGCAGCAAAAAAGCCGACAAGTTTTGGCATATTTTTTTGTTCGGAGTAGGCGTATACGGATGCAGATGCGGACGGATAGGCGAACAATCGTGGCCACCTAAGCAAACAAAAATGCGGACGCAGATGCGGAAGCGAACGAATCGTGGCCGAGCCTTAATTGTGGAGCCAAAAACGAAATCGTGAGAAGTAAGAGCGCAGGTGTAGAAGTGCCTCCTGCGTTCGCGTGTCGGGAAAATTGAATTTCACGGACTGAATTATTATCATGGTAGCACGTTTGGGATTAGGGGAGTGTTTCGGATGAACGATGAGGATCGCAGTGAGGTGCGAAAACGCCATCTGGCCGCTATCACTCACGACGACGAGGATGCACATGGCGGAGCTCTGGCGCCACTCAAACATATTTTAATATACATTGGAGTTTCACAATGGCACCACCTTGACAAGCACTTGCAGACGCTAAAAATGTCAAAACTTCTCGAAAATGCATGGGCAAATAAAATCCCGAAGTTGTAGTGTAGAGATATGTCACCCAAAAAACACATGCATACAAAGTCAAGAGGGTCAGGAGTTTCGCGAAATACAATTTTAACACGAAAGTTACGAACTAGTTGTTAGTTTAACCCGTTTAAATGAAAAACAAGTGATGATGGCCAAGTATTTGCTTATGAATTGTTTTGTGATCAGTTTGACTGCAAAAAGCTACCAAACTGCAAAGTAAAGGCAAGAAACTCATAAACTCAAATCATTTCTGCCCTATATAAGTTATGGCGACGACAAAAGTGTTAGCTTCTCGGGTATACCTAATCTAACTGGATCCACAACACTAGCGCCACAGATACCTTCCCCGATTTGCAGATTTGGCACCTTCCCTAAAACCACCAGAACAAGACCACTCGGATAACTTCCAGCAATATCACACCTCCGCCTGCACCTGGCAAGTTTATAGCGCTGCACGAGAAGGACGACCCCAGGAAGCGCAGACAGGCGCCAGCTGCCGAGCGCGGCGACCTTTCGCCGCCGATCATAATGATCAGTACGCACCGGATATCGAATGACGCCGGTGCAGGTCGCGCGCGCGGGAGCACTAATAAGTCCATGCGCAGAATTTACCGCCCGCTCGTTTGTCACCCACCTCGCTGCTGGCGGTGGTGCTTTATATAAACAGTGGCTTAACAAAACGCAAACACAAAACAGGAGATTAGGGCGGATTATGAGATTGACGGGGAGATAACGCGTCTCCTATTCCGACTTTCGACGTGGGAACGGGTTTATGATAACGCTGGACGGGAATTTATGAGCCATAAGCGGGTATATCGACAAGCTATGAACATGGTCTCATTAGGGTTTTACGATGGAACACTTCAAGTCGTTGCTAGATAATGGGAAAACGCAAAAAAGAGAACGTGTGGCGGTAGTTGTAGAGAACTCCAACAATTGGAAAGTCGTTCAGCTTAATGAGGTTTTCGCTTTCGGGCATAGAAAACACTCTAACATCCTTCAGAAAGAGAGAGAAGATCTATTCGAAACCAACAAACGGCAACAAATGCGTCTCCAAAGCTGAAGTTGAGCTTCAGTATCTATCTCGATCTACAGACCACAAGTCACGGTATCCAATTTCAGAGCTCAAGAAGATATCTCTATTCTAGTATTTAACGGACGACGTCCTTTATTTTCCGGTAAAAATTAGTATTCGTATTCTAATATTATCCTACTAATCAATTTGACCTCTACTTTGGGGTACAGGTGACAGGTTTCCGGATAGCGCTCCCTACGACACATGTACACAATGACCTTCACGCGGATTTGTACTCTTACGTAACCTGCAATTATGAATGCGTAGATATGGGTGGCAAAACTCTGTTTGGCATTGTATTCCTGTTTCGTGCGGCTACAGCAAAATGTGAATGAGTCTAGGGAGCATCAACAACATTTTCCTTGATTTTATACATTAAACGCTTTTTGTATGCTTTTCACTTGGACAATCACGGAAAAAATTAAGCACCTCGTTCAGCACGTGGCTTGATACAACAAATTCAACTATACAAAACATTTTGCGAAGCTCGGCCGTCATTCATCTCGCTTTTCTTTTTCAACACATGTTTGCGAAACTCTGGAAGCCTACAGTACATGTGATCCACCGTCTTTGGCCCTCAGACAAAAAGGACGCATAAGCAAAGTATGTTGAAACGTCTGCCGCACAATGAAGACTAAAAATAAGGAGTTCAATAGTCCAGCGCATACGCGTCAAAACATCGGCCGAACATTAAACAAGGCCGAGGACGAATGCTTCGCAAAGGCACCGCCAGGAAATCAGCTGCAATCTGTCGCGTTCCACTTTTTGATCTGGCGTTCTCGGGGGGAACACCTCCACCGCTGCCACGGCGACATCGACGGAAGGAGCGGCGATCGTGCGCACCCGATAAACGTGCTCGAATCGAGGCTAACAACTCCGGCGCGATCGCTATCGACTGGAAGGCGATTCGATGCAGGCTGCACGCGCAAAGGAAAGCGCAATTATGCACACCCGAAAAGTTCATTAATAATTCATCGAATTTGAGGACGACCGGCGGCGTTGTTTCCTCTGATGTTTATACTCGGAAGAATAGACGGCGGCGTGCTCTCGGTGTGCACCTGTCGACTGGACGACAGATAGGCGTCGAATAATTGCTGGGCGAGCGGCGCGCTTATATGCAAAAGAGGGATAATGAGTCAAAGTTGACGTGCCTCTGCGATTCACACCGTGCTGACTTAAATCTCAAGTTCGAAGGACAGTGAGAAAAAAAAACTAAAATACTTAATAAAAAAAGTCGGGCTGAGCCGGTGATCGAAACCGGGACCTCTCGCACCCGAAGCGAGAATCATACCACTAGACCACTCAGCCGCTGGTCATCGGCGGCGAGAACAAAGTGATGACGTGACTGACCCTTGTCGAGACTGCTGACAGCACAGTGCGAGATGTGAACTTTCCGTACACGGGGTATTACCGCGGCTGAGTGGTCTAGTGGTATGATTCTCGCTTAGGGTGCGAGAGGTCCCGGGATCAATCCCCGGCTCAGCCCAATATTTTTCCTTTGTGAACCTTTCTTCCCCGAAATATCACCAATTGCGCCCAGTAAAAGCTCTTGATAACAAATAACTCACACAACTTTGCATCGCGGCTGAGCAGAAAATAACAAGGACAAGTGACATGCAGGTCTTCTCACACTCAAGGCAGAAAAACTTCATTTGTCATTCAACGAACGATTGCTTTTTTGCGTAAAGGAACGTTCGTCAAACAGCCCCAAAAATAACCGGACCATTTAGAGGATACAATAAAAAACAACCGACTTCGGTGGGAACAACTCGGACGAACACTTTAACCATCAGTTGGACCTTAAGGAAACGGTGATAATAACGCTCACTTCACATTTCCGCACTGCAAACCATCGATCCTGTCCCCGCTGGCCTTCTTGGGCCCGGCACCAATCAATAAGAACAGCATCGCGTCGTTGAAGTACTTCCCAAGTGTCGCGTCAGTGCGGAAGCAGCAAAAGGAAAAACGAACGTTTCCATCGTTTAATCATTTGGTCTCACTTGGGAAGAGGGAGCAACAGCCTCCGCAAACACATACACAGATGGCGCCATTTCACGCAACGTCGAAGGAATCAAGCGATGATCGGATTAGTTGTTCGACGTCTATCAGCGGCAGCCTCTCGGAACGTCGCCTTACCTTCTCGCTGGATACTGATATGCTCGACTCAAATATTTGCTACGCGAGTTCGGTCGCCGTTTGTCTCTCAAAACATGATTGCACAGGCGCTTGTTTGACTTTGATTGGCTCTAGGAAAAAACGACACCGCGGACGGAAAATCGAGGTCAAGGATCGCGTGGCAGCACGCTTCTTTTTTAATGATCAGTGGACTTTTTATTGTAAAACTGTTTTGGATCTACAAAAAGAAAGTTTTTTACCTTTATTTTATGGCTAGATTTGCTATACTTCTTGTGTTTTTTAAATGTTCTTACCAAATTTTGCACCCTTTAAGGACACACAGAAGTTTAAAAAGTTCACCGAGAACGTTAAGAACGTTTTCTACGTTTATATCCATGTCATAAGATTAATCTGATGCAGGACCGGCGCGAAATGCTGGGCAGTGCACAAACTGATAAGGCCTAGTCGATAACTCAATTTAGGCGATTAGATTTCGATGCAGATGCTGCACGGCATAATGTAATCAACGGGCGGTACCCAGGGATGTACGGAGAGAAGAATTAATTGCTGGAAACGCAAACATGAGAGAACAACTGTGTGCCTCACTGCAAAATTCTTTATCGCTTTTCTTTTACGCGTTCTGGGTATCGAGAAACCATGTAAACATAAAGAATATATAAAAAATTCTACGATTCTTCGTTAGAGACCAGGCATCTTTGTCGGTCACTGTTGAATTCCGATAATTAGGCCCGCGTCTTTCTCATTTCCCGCTTCTTCCAAATCTCGGGGGTAATTCCGATTGTCGTTGTCATGGGGCAGAGTGACCATGCTTTATAATTTAGCCTGAGTTTTGCCGAAGACTCTGTACTTAAAAGTAGTCTTATTGGAAGTTGTACAAACACATTGAACACAGTGTCAAGTGGAGAAAAACGCATCGCATGAGGAAGAGGACATATCAGTCTTTTGGGGACAAACATGGGGCATTCCTGATTGGCACGTCCATGTATAAGAAAAGTATAAGTCCGAATATAAGAAAAGATCTTGGGTCAGTCCTTGCATTTCCTTTCGGGGTAAAATGCATTTGCACTTTTGAAGAAGAAACTTGTCACCCAAAAGAACAGGAAAAGAGCAAAACAACTTACGGAAAGAAGCAGTGCTTATAAATAAGTATTCAAGACAGTCACAATTTTAATTTGCAAACTTAACTGAACACTGGAAACCTAAAAATCAAATGATACGTCCCAAACTGTTTGTCCAAAGCAATACTGAAATAGTAGTCGAACCCAAAACAAAAGATAGTGAAATCCGTTTCAGGTTCGTTTCTGATGAGCCGAGTACCGTTCCTGTGTTTCCCAACAAATAAGTAACTGGCACACGACGAAAACTAACCGATACGGGGCGCGGCGACCAAAAACGAGCAGATGTTCTTTACCCTGCACAAAGCACATAAGCCACTTGCCTTAATTCCAGCAACAACGCAATCGCGAGATGGCGCCACGGCCTCTGGCGTCGAGTGATTATCTAGCTTGCTCCAGTTGCGTGCCGCGGAATCCTTTCCAAAAAGCGAAACCCCCGTCCACGTCAACGAGCGAATCGCACGACACGTAATGCGTCAGACCAGAAGTCATTGACTAATTTGCCTTTTGATCACTTGGTTCCTAAAGGGTCGGGAGACACTCATTGCGCAGTGAGTCAGGGGTGACTAGAGAGTCTTCCGATAGATCGGAGCAGACGGATCACCATGATGAAGGCTGCAGGACAAAAAAGACAGTGAAGAGGGAGCACTAAGAACAGCCCTATCGCAAAACAAAACTGAAACCCTCATTCGGCAATCCCGCCTCCTCTTGAAACGTCACTCCCTGGATATTTTTTGTCTTTCTGTGAATCACGGGAAATCAGTGGGAGAACTGAGAGGGCGGGATTTCATCTTAAAAACGGTTGATGATAAGACACTGGAAGGCATTATCCGCTCGTTCCCAAACATCAAATCTAATATGCTTCTGAAGCACACAACTATGTACACAGTAGTTACAACCAGAAATGGAGTGTATAAAAGATAGCATTGAGTAACTTTTTAATTGAATGATTTGCCGATAGGACACTCTATGCTGAAAGAAAAACATGCTGGTTTAGCAGACCGCGACCACCCACGCCGGCTGTGCTTCGAATGATTGATACGTGGCGGCCGTGGTGTCAACAGAAAGACAAACAAGTCGACACATGTCAGAATTAGTGACATGGAGCATCGCCACCGTAGACGAAGTAGATCGCGCCACACTTATCCTAAGTTTTGCTACTGATTTTGCACAAAATGGACAAATCTCTCTTTCCATGAAAACCTGTTGGGTACTCTGGACTCAATTGATCGCGCTCATAAAGACAACATGCTAACAACAACAAGCACAGAAACGAACAGTGCCCCTAGGTGAGGGCGGAACTTCTCTGCCGCCACCCGCTGTTCGTCGCCACTCCATGAATGGACAATGCCGCCAAGGGAACAAGAGGACTATCGCACGTTCATGCGTATTATCCTTGATCATTGCAGGCAGCGGGTGACCCACATTCCCTTCGAACTCATCTGTAATTGTCGGTTTCCTCGAAGGGGACGACGGAAAATTGTGACGAAAAGGGAAAGGGCACGCGTCCCCGCGTCCTCCCCCGAGGGCTAAATGTTTGCGCCGCAACTGGGATCGATTTAAGGACGCTGGAGTTCCCGCCGGATGTGCGGGCGCCCGCGTCGATCTCAATTAGTCATGAGAACGCGGCGATGACGAACCGCCGGATGATTAAGTGGCGAAAGGAAAGAAGAGGAGTCAGTGGAGCGGAGAGTTCCGAAATGCGAGCCTAATTGACTTCTGGACAAGCAGGCTGATTAAGTGGAGAGTACTAGGAGACGAGGCTAAGTAGGAAGTACTGGGAGAAGACCGGGGGTTGGTCTTCTACAATAAGTCACTTAATGTCATAAGAACTGAAGCTCTGAAGTTTTGCAAATATGTAAATGGTACACCTTTCCCACATAAATAATGCAGCTGGTCCGTTCAACTTGGGTTTATCGCACATGTACAGTTAAGAAATCGCGCTACCATTGTCAATTCTTCTGTGGAGCGGGAATACCGCAGATCGGTTCACTGATATCTCCGGCCGTATTCGGGCCTGACTCACAACCTTTCTTCTGAAAAGCTTTCTAACATTAGAAACTAATGTGAGTTTTTTCAATGCAAAATTAGCTTCGGCAGGATTTCTGACCTAATTTTGAAGCTATAAAAGCGCGACCTCCTCGGAGCTATCATCACTCGATCCGCCATGGCCTCTCAGTCGACTCTCCTGGGATTCGTCCTCCTCCTCGCCCTCCTTGCCTTCTGCGCCGCTCAAGGTGGCCACTTCCCTTGGACACCTGTGACGATCCATTTTAGGCTTCGGGGGTGACCACGACCATTACGGCTATGGACACGGAGATTACGGTCATGACCACGACCACTACGGCCACGGCCACGACGACTACGGTCATGGACACGGGGATTACGGCCACGGATACGGTCATGACCACGACGACTATGGACACGGCTACGGATACGGGCACTAATTCTACATAGGTGTTTTGTTCGTGAAAATAAATGTCTTGACTGTATTTAGCCTCGATAATAAGCCGAACTCTTACTGATCTAAGCTGGGCAGTGCAGTGATATTAGTTCGCTGATCTAATCCAAAAGGCAAATCTATAACCAATTGTAGTACTGTTTTGCATTACTATCCGCCCGAGTCAAGTGACTTCCGATGATTAATCCACTGATTCTCCCCGACAGTCCTGGATATGAATCAGTGAAGATGACGACTCGTTAAGGACGGTTAAGAACACTGCATGACTGTTATTCGAAAACCGACCGACCACAGGAGAATGAATAATCCTGGCGGACTGGGCAAAAATTCAACGCTCAGATCCACGTCATCCTATTTAGTCAGAACCACAGACGTGACCCACACTAAATCCATCACTATCCGCTAAAAGTCAAACCAAAAGTGTCAACAGGGATCTTATCCAGAACCGGTTGCCAAACCGATGTTCGCCTATTACAATTACTGTAGACACTAAAACCGGAATTGTGTCTGTTTCGTTGACTAGCGGAAAGCCGCGCTTCGTGTGACGTTATTATGTCCGACATTGAAACAGTTACAGTTAATCAGAAGACGTCACAAAATGAAAGCTTTTCTTCCATCGGGGAGTGTTTCTAGTACCAAGGGACATGGCATGAATGAAACAGCACCTCATTTATTGAGTCTTGCAGAGGAACCGCACAAAGCGTAAAATGAAAAAAAAAATTAGAACATTTCCCAGAAAACACAAAGCAACAGCTGCTCAAGAAGGGATTCAGCGACTTACAGTTTCACAATGATTGCATCGACGGGAAAAACAAAGCTTTCACAAATTCTTTCGATGTTTTCTGTTTCCCCAAACGACATTTCTTTGGGGATTAATTTCGACATTTTATCTCAGAAACACTATCCGGATTGCCCGAAGCGGTCATTGGATTTATACAACTGGTTCCTGATAGCATCACGCACCGCGCCTGTACGCTTTCTGTTCCTATAAAAGAAGCCAGAAGGAGTCACAGCCATCAGTCCTCCAGAGATGACCACAGCGATCAGGTGCGCTGCCTACGTGGCCTCGGCCGGGAGCGGACTCCTCATCGTCGCCAGCCTCTTTGTCATGGCCTCGCTCTTCAACGAGGTCAACGACATGTACTACGAAGTGATCGCCGACGTCGAGGACTTCAAGGTGGACCCAGACGATGACCCTTGGTGTACAAACTATTTAAGGCCATTGCCAACGACGCCTGGAAGGACATGATGGCCGTCAAAGCCAGCCGCCAGAGCCCGGTCTTCAGCTTTGAGTCCATCTTCCGTCACAAGAGACAGTACGACGCCGGAGTTA
>JADLIF010000648.1:0-18790 GCA_016648015.1 Steinernema khuongi | reverse complement strand
CGAAGCCTAGGCACTGGCGGCGAAGCCTAGGCACTGGCGGCGAAGCCTAGGCACTGGCGGCGAAGCCTAGGCACTGGCGGCGAAGCCTAGGCACTGGCGGCGAAGCCTAGGCACTGGCGGCGAAGCCTAGGCACTGGCGGCGAAGCCCAACAAGACGCGAACATAAGGGCACCACGCCGCCCCCCCTCCGTGAACGCGCGCCTGATCTAGTTCACGGGCGACCGTCTCGTCCTAACGTTTTGAAGACAGTCAGACGACGATAGAAAAGACAGTCAGACGACGATAGAAAAGACAGTCAGACGACGAGAGAAATGAACTTGTATGTCGCTAATAACTCGGACTCCTTCTGTTTCCCAACTATACTCAACGGCAGAGTGTCCGATGTTCTCCGGTGCCTCAGAGTCGGAGTGCTGTGTATTTCTCTACATAATGATTTTTGACACTGTAGTTGGCTGTGAGATGTGTCCAAGGGGTAGATCTCCCCGAAATTAGTACAGAACCACAGCTTACGACGTGGAAACTGCCCTTCGATTCGCTTAGAATCGTCTTGAACATGCTAACACGCAACATCATTTACTCCGAGCCATAGTAGTGTGTTAGATTAAACTTGTACAACGTTACCGGACACAAGCTGCTCTGAGGCTTTTTGGAATTAGTGGAGCTTCAGCTCCGACCAAAGGACACACTCCTCCAGTTTCCTGGAGCCGTTCCGCGGCCATTTTCACACCTGCGTCTCACGCCCCAGTTTCGACTTTAAACCCAAAGCAGTCAGGGGACGAAGCACTGCAGTATGGTCAACCCCTAACTGCTCTACTGCTTCCCGCGTCTATTGCCAGTTTTCGTTTGCAAGCAGGCTGCGCGGCATCTTCGAAGTGAGGTGCATATTTGGGACCTGTTTCATCTTTGAGCGATTTGTCCCAGATCAAAATTTATCGAATTATTTCAAGCAGGCCATTCTGATTTGTCCCAAATCTTGGGAAACAGCCTCCTGCAGGCCTCAATTGTCGATCGGGCTCCATGGGCAGGGGCCCAGTCCTGCATGAAGGTCCATTCTTCGCCAGATCGAAAGGGGGTCTTCGCCCATTCCGCAACGACCGGTAGCACCTTCTCCTGATAGACTTTGGCGTTGATTTTAACATTCTTGCCGATGAAAATCAGTGGCGTCTTCCCGGTGGCACAAATCCCTCCCCAGCACATGACGGATCTTGGGAAATGCTTTTTTTCGACTCGCACGACTCGTGGAGATCCTTTGCGAAGCAATTCACGCTGGTTCTGCGAATTCGGAGCGGGTTCGACGGTGAATATCTTCTCGTCCGTGAAGACGACCTTGTTCAGCGTCCAAGACGACCTTGTTCAGCGTCAAAAACGCTGAAGGGTTTGTTCAGTGTTCAGCGTGAAAAATACAGAAATCAGGGTTAATAGTAGCGAATATAGGGTAAGAAGAGTCGTGAAACACGACTATGGCAAAAAAACAGCCAACGAACGCGAAAACAAAACTCAAAAATGACCACTGAAAACCACAAACTTTGGGCCGACCCTGTATGGGACAGTACGAATTTGTATTGGTGACATTGAGATTGTCCACTCCTTTAGGCGTTTTCATCTGCTCTCAATCACAATTCAATCGTTCGTCCATCTTATTCTGTAAGTTCCAAATTATGCTTTGAATGAACACGTTATCTGGGAGGGTTGAAAGGAGGAAACAGTAGCAACATAAGAACGATATGATCAACAGATATGGACAATTCCGCCTGCGTTCTGCAAATATATAGACTAAAAATTCCGCTTTCAAGAATAAATGAGGAAACGATCACAACATTATGAAGTGTTTGGATGAAAGATCACAGTGAAGGAGTGAGGGAAATCTATGGAGCTGCCGCATAAAGAAATAAACATCTATGTAACCCGTAGGGACGAACTTTATTATCGAAGTCTTAAATATTGAATGAAGAATAGTGACCTTTTCTTGACCGCAGCTCGTAATACTTCTTCGCTTCAGAAACAATGAATACGGACGACGTCAGTAAAGTAAGGAAGCAAAGATCTAAACAATTATAATATGGATAGAAATTATGTAAAAATTACCGTATGGGGAAAGTGCTTCGGTCTGGAAAATGCGCTGAAGTGGGGCAAAGTAGATTACTGCCAATTGACAAATTAAAGAGCCGGACACGGCCCAGCAAAATACGCTATTTCTAAACGAACACATACATGAGAAACACTAGATATGTATATAATACCTTAGCAATCCAATTTCCCAAATCATCTTTCGACTCGATCGGCAGCTCAGGGCATTCCACATATCGAAAAGGACAAAGCAAGTAAATGTCATCGTAGTGTCACGAGGTGTAATCTCGTTGTCTGCCGACATCTTAATCGTGTGGTTGAAAATCAAAAGTAATAGTATTTTCGAACCTCTTTGTAAAAGACGAACAACGTCCCGCCGATTATTATAGAAGCGGAAGTTAGAATGTTGTATATGAGTTTCCGTGTGATCATTGGTTGTTTGACGTCTCGAGGAGGTTGTGTGATAATATCATCGTCCACGGGTTCCACGCCAAGGCTGAAAACAGATATAAAAATCCCAGAACTGGTATATAACAGAACCTTTGAGCAGGAGGTCCGTCCATAATAATGTTAATCCATAAAATCTGCATGGCATTCAACGGGTTTTCGAAGTGAAATAGAGTCGAAAGAGCAATAAGTGAAAGAGCAGCTACACTTCTGCAATCAAAATGATATGCTATCAGAGGGTGCTGCATTACTTACGTGCTCAACTGAAATCTGACAAAATTCGTTATATTGTGGTATATACTTTTGCCTTCTTCAATAGCTGCGCGTATTGTCAGAAAATTGTCATCGATGAGAACCATGTCTGAAGCTTCTTTACAAACATCGGTGCCTGATGTGCCCATGGCTATTCCGATGTCAGACTTTTTAAGAGCAGCTGCGTCATTTACCCCGTCTCCAGTCATAGCTACAACTTCGCCAACAGCTTGAAGAGCCTGAAAGGACAAGGCACTGTGTTGGCTTAAACTTGCACAACGTTACCGTCACGATTCTAAGCTTGTGATGGGGTGCGGTGCGATAGAAAATAGCAACGTGCTTAATGACTCTTTCCAGTTCCACGTTAGACATTACGTCTATTTGAGCTCCAGATAGGCAACTGTCCTCGCCTTGTTTATAAAGATTTAGCTTCTCTCCGATTGCACAAGCTGTCTCATAGGCGTCTCCCGTTATCATGCGAACGCTTGCACCTGCCGTTAGAACAACGTCAATCGACTCGCGAACACCATCTCGAGGAGGATCCATAATCCCAATCATTCCAACATAATAAAGCTGGCTCTGTTCTCGCCCACAAGCAACGCCAATTACACGTAGTCCCTGCGAGCCAAGGGAACGAGCGGTCGCAAGAATGCTTTCCTTTTGCGTCGAACTGAACGGTCTTGGAATGCGACCGTTGTACATCGATCCAACACACATATCCAGGATAATATCGACTGCTCCTTTGACCATTATTTCTTGCTCACCTTCCTGAAATTCAATTCAATATGTTGCGTCAGATAGACAAATTAAACCTTCAGCTTTGATTCACATTGCACCGCCATCCATTTACTTTCATGGGAGAAGGGGATTTCTTTAACACGCCTAAAATATGATCGAGCAATGTCGAGTTGAGTCTGCAATACATATACCATGTGCAAATAATCAAAACAAAGAGAACACAAACCTTCATTCCTAGGACGATCAAGGCGGCTTCTGTTGGTTGACCCATAGCAGTACCGTTGACAACTTGCGCATTGTTACAGACACAGCCAATTTCGATGACTCGACTGACAGAAGGGTGAGAATGCCCCACAACTCGCTCACTTCCAACGAAAGCATCTCCGTGTCCACCAGCGGCAGTAATATCGTATCCTATACCAGTAATATCTGCCCGTGTTTCGTCGGCAGCTACAACTACAGATGCAGTCATTTCATTCTTTGTTAAGGTGCCCGTCTTATCTGAGCAGATTACAGTAACGCATCCCAGTGTCTCAACTGCAGAGAGTTTCTTAACAACGGCCTTTCGGTTACCCATTCTGACAACCCCAATAGCCAAAGTTACAGCTACAACGATGGGCAGACCTTCAGGAATAGCAGCAACGGCAAGACTAAATCAAAGCACAATTTTTGGATAGGTATCAACGTGAAATACTCACCTGACTCCGATGTTAAACATATCAAGAACGTTACGTCCTTGTGCTAGTCCGATCAAAAAGATTACACCAATCACTCCAAATGAGTAGAAAGATAGCTGCTTCCCAAGATGGTCCATTGAATTCTGAAGAGGTGTTTTCGGAGATTCCACGGATGTTAATGAGTCGAACATCTCGCCAAAGTATGAACTTTTCCCGGTACCAATTACCATGCCTTTCGCATTTCCATTCCTCACTAACGTTCCCATGAAAGCAATGTTATCAAGGTGTTCCGTGCCCGTCACTTCAGAATCCAAGGGTCGCACGTGCTTTGGTTTCGGTTCAGTTTCACCTGTAAACGACGATTCATCGATTTGCAGATCAACAGCTTCTATAAGTCTAAGATCGGCGGGCACTTTGTTCCCTGTTGACATCGTAACTATATCTCCAGGGACAAGATTTTTAGCTAGGAATTCGATAGATTGACCGTCACGGATACTGAAACAAAACGGACATTAGACGACCATAAGATGGCCTTACCAGTGAGCTACGGGAGGAACCAATTTATTTAGTTGTTCCAGGGTCTTCTCAGAGCGATATTCTTGTACGAATCCTACGGTCACTACTATGACAACTGCTACTGTAATACTGAGGGCGTCGTCGAACTGCTGCATAAGGATCGAAACAATTGCAGAACCGAGAAGTAAGACGATTAGTGGGTTCTTGAATTGCTCCAAGTATTTCGATGCCATAGAGTCTTGTTTCTCCACGTCAAATTCGTTATATCCATTGTAGCTGAGGCGAGCATGTGCTTCCGACTGTGAAAGCCCCTCATTGATATCTGTTCTGAGCAACTCCACACACTCCTAAAAAAATTCGAGGTTATAGCCCCGATCGTAGGAAAAGCGAAACGTATTACCTGTACAGACCTCTTGGCTGCATGATATCGGTCAAGACACTGAATCATGTCCTTCTTCGAAGAAGCACCAAATCCTCCAACACTGCTCCCAGCGGATGAATTACGTTTTTCGGACGATGTTACCAATGCGCTCGATGGATTCTTGTTTTCTGAGTGTTCTGTATGCGACGTATGCACATTCGCAACACCACCGAAATTATCGCCACTTAAAGCCTAAATAATTTAAGATAAATCAATTAAATTGGGCCGTGTAATTTGCTTCCGATGGAAGACTATAAACTATTAGAATAACTTATTAAGGAGAAAATAACTTATTCGTACAGGTCTGGGGCGCGATACAGCTGATCCTCCATTCGACACTGATAAAACAACCTTTGCATTGATAAAAGGGCCGTTTTGGTATGACGACATTACTGATTGGTGAAGGATCAGGCGCTGTCGCTGACGACACTCATTAGTCAGTTATACTCTGGATTATGGCTCACAAGTAGTTATATGGTGCGCGCAAAGAGATTAAAGAGTTATCGATCAACCGCGACCAGCAGCTCTCTCACTAAAACCGCGGACAAATTCAACACCAGTATTGGAATTCATTGGGGCAGAAAAGAAACATTACCATAACGTAATTATCTGCTTGACGTGGAGAGCAGAGCAAAACAACCCTTACCGGAAAAGGCAAAAAAGGGAGCTCATTATAGTCGATGTAGTCGACCTCACAATCGCAATCAATATTAACACCGCGCTGCATTGATAGGAACTTTCACTCACTGGCTCGTACAACGCTTTTAATATACAGCTACCAAATATTCAATTTGTTTGAACGGATAACCAGAATTGCATGATGGTGAATGGCAAATAACGCCAGAGAGGTAGATAAAATCAAGTGCTGGTCGATCCCTGGCAAAATCCCGTAACGCGCAATGACGAATCACATTCAAAGTGAGGAGACACAATTCGTGCTTCATTGAACGAAAGGGCGACGGAAACCTTTAGAGCGAACAGCTCCAAACAGGTGTAGAGAAGCGGTATCTCAGTACACACATCCTTCCCTTCCCGCATGGATGAATTAAATGGACTTCCGTACTTCCGTTGTCACTTCATTCCATATTCATACGAATTGAATAAGCATGCAAGCCACCGCCGCCAAAGACTAAGGCAAGTGCACCTCTATCCGCAGCAACATCAAAGTGCCTAATGGAAACGGCGAAAAAGGAAAGTGAAAATGCTGCGGCCGAGGAGGCGCGGCACCTCGAGGCTGTTCCATGCCGTCAATTAACTATAAAAGCTTCGAAGCCAAACAAAGCGCTTTCGTCAGCTGTTTCGGATAATATATGAACGGGCAACATACATATCTAAAGTCGTATACTCTCAGAGCAAGCAATTGTGAGGGAACTAACGTTACGCCGTTCACTAGTATTAATTGGAAGATATGAATATTCAGTTTCCTTGATAGACGAGACGCTGAAAACAACGCAAAGCCAGTCTTCTTCCCAAGAAGAGGGCCAATTACGTCAAATTATACGAACCTCAGACTTACAGCAAATAACCGGCAAAAATGCAAAGAAAAGAGCCTTGAGATTTGCAAAAGTTATCAAGCTCGAAATGCCCATTAATCCTTTTTAGCAGCGAATGCGATACCTTTTCTCAAAAGGCATCAAGGGCTCGATCCACTCGCCGTCCTCGTTCAACACGCTTCGACCCGTCCGCGTTGTAGCCTGAAATAGAAAAAAATATGAATCTGAATCCATTAACTCAAAAGGAAGACACGATATATTTCTATCTCACGTCACGATGGTAGGTCACGACAAGTGTGGATGTGACGAACTGCTTAAAAGACGAGATTTCCACATCCGTCAACTTGGGTGCGTGTCACTCCGACGATCATCCGGACAAGACCTGCAACAATTTATTCGATCGAATCGCTTCAGTGAGATGCAAAAAGGGCCGAAGTGAGCAATTCAGGGAAATTCCAGACAAGCGAGAAAACAATGAATACCACTAAAATGAAGCAAAACGTGATACAGATACACTGCCACCCACAGCGATTCCAGAAAAAACGCGATCCTGCGTTTAGTCTTGATGTACACCAAAAGCTATCCATTGTTGGTCGATCGGGTTTCGGTAAATGTGGGCTCTGAAATAATATTACGCCATCAAGCACGTAAGACATTCGTCTCACGTGGTTTGGTTTGTTTCGCTTCTTTCCGACGGGGTCCTTCTTTGCTTCAGCGGCAGCTAGAAGGCTCACTTCCATCTCAATTAATCCGGTGACGTAGTGAACGTTTCCATCGAAATCGTCGTCCTTTTTTTTGTGCTTATACTTCTGAAATGCATCGTAACAATAATCACCCGAATGGCATCAAAACCTGTTCCTCTGGCAGATCATCTGTAAGACACGGCCACCATCCACGAACTGATTTTTGCTCAAACAGAGATGTACTTCCCACACGGCCAGGTACATAAACCTGCAACTTATGCATTTAAAATGTCTCAAACAGTGAAATGGATGTACCGGGGCACGTGGCATTCGAGTCTTCTTTTTCTGCCGCTTTTTCGTGCAACATCGGGTATGTAGGCATAAAGAGCAAAATCTGACACAACAGCAGCAAGTTCTTTCTCTTTCATAATGCACGTTTAGCATCGCATCCGACTCCATCTGTCCTTCTAAAAACCAACCGACAATAACGAAATGGGAATATATATAGAATATACCTTCGAATTCAAGTAAGTTTAACTGCAGTTGGCCAATGTATTTATCCTTTTTGAACTTGTTGTTATCCCATATTTGGACGACGAGTATGGGATCCACACCTTCCTCAATCCTTTTTCTATAACAGACGTGCAAACGGATATTTATGTTTAATATGACTACCTGAACAGCCTATTTCTTCTGTATACCGTAATCACCTTCTCCCATGAATTATATTCGAAATCGAAGACGAAACGCCAGTTAAAACAGCCTTCGCCCTCAAGTACACGATAGTGAATATCTGTCTTTTCCGCCTTCTCCATTCCGTTCAGGTAACATTTTATATAAAGATCAGCAGCCTGAAACAATGAACACTTCGCTTTCTTTGAACAATCCAATAAGTCACAGTCAGGGATGTAAAAATTTTCCTTTACAAGCCTAGTTGTCACGTCAACGTCGGAGTGCATGGCTATTTTCATCCGACTTTCCGTCTCTATAGACCATTAACGGAACACTGCATGATACCATGAACCTCTGGCGCTCGAGAGAAACGTTTGTTAAGTTAACAAAACTCGGGAAGTTTGGGATAAAATGACACCTCATAATATGCTTCAGTCACCTACGTTCCTAGGTAAAACCGGGCAAGGCATTTCTAGAAATGACTACTACTGCTTTCCGTTCGTCAATAGTATATTTGCGCATTCATTCGTTTTCAATTTCGACGTCGTATTTAGAGAAGTTCCATTTGGAACAGGGTCACTTATGGTTCGGTAGGTAATGTGGTCCAGCGGGCAAGCATGAACCTCTATAAAAAATTAAAAAATAATAATGACCTACTGGTTTTCCAAAGGATCGCTTCGATAAAATCACATTTTTAGTTCTAAAAATGGCGACTCGTAGTTGGTACGGCATCGGCTTTCGCGGACTGATGTTTACTGCTGGAGGAATTGACCCAATCGGCTTGGGGAAAATATCGACAAACATTTCAAGCTTTCCACATTCTGTATTAGGATTGATCGAATTATATAACGGCCGAGTTTCGACATGTTCGGGAACAAGTTGTAGCTAAATTCTTCGGTATAAAAAAACCCTACCTGGTAAGTACCTGGTGCATAACATGGAGTGCAAGTCGCTGGAGAGGTCTGCCGGTGATCTGTTCGTTCAGGATTGGTCTTACCTTCTCGACTTCTGACAACCAGAATGTTGATCCGAAAAGCTCAAGTCCAGTATCATCTCCGTTATCATGAATAACCGGAGGAGGGTGTTGCATCTTTCGGCAGTACCTATAAAAGGTTATTTCTCTTTAGCTCAAAATTAGTACCCACCTTCGTAGGGTTTGTAGTGGAGTCATCTGGTCACGCCATGGTAAGGGACCACGCAGAGTATAGCACTGACTTATCCCAACGGTTGCTCGATACTTTGTTAGAAGACGATTTTCTAAGTCAATTTGAGTTGATCCAATCTCTTCGTCAGCGAGCATTTGACGTTTATCCATGATAGAAATAATCAGATTCTTTTCTTGAGGAATAACTACATCGAACTCAACCAGCTGACCGAATATAGGCTCAGTCGTGTCCGGGCGATATTCCTTCTTGAAACGCTTTTTTTGCGCATTACCACAACGGACAGCGATATACGGGTCACAAATTCCAGAACGCCTATGGCTGATCAGGTCGTAAGCCCTAACCACATACACTCTGATTACACATTTGACAGGTCCGTTAAATTCGATGCCGGGTGGACTTACAATATCATCTGGTTTAACTAAATGTAAACATTTTGGTTTTTAGGCAAAAAATTACACATACTGTTACTTATCTTTTCAAAAGGATGAATAATTAATTTTCCCTTCATTTCACCCTTGTAGTCATGATCTTCTGGATTATCCGACCTTGATTTACCAATCTTGTGAAATTCAAAGGTGTCGAGAAAATCTTCGAAGCCATGGTAGTCCGCTACATCTTCAAGTGGTTTACCGAATACTAGAAGATTTCCAATTCCAGACCTGCGAAAAGATTTTAACTATATTATATCACATTTAGTTTCTTACTCCTTGAATCCTGGAGCCCGTTCCCATAATCCAATAGAAGCGTAATATTTGCTCCACCAATCGATCGTCGGATTGTGGTTTAAAAAAAGATCGGCTTCTGGACAGGCAGCAATCTCAGCAAATTGAAGCTCTTCTTCACGGGACACTAATGAGTCAAAGGTAGCCCAATCCGGCTCCTCTCTATTCGAGCCATTGATCTTCTTATCACATACGTATCGCGAAAAGTTCTTGATTACACAAGCTCCCACAAGCGGTTGACGTCCAAATGATCTTTGATCGTATAAGTTCAAAGTAATGGGGGGAGCATAATAGAGTAGCTCTGGCATCTCAACCACAGGAAAGGTAATCAACGGTCTAGAGAAATTAGGATTTTGTTTGATGTCAGTTATAGGATCCGTCCTCTCCTCGAAATCTCCAATGAAAATCGCTACGAAAGGGTTTCGCACAGACAATAACTGAAACGGCAACATTAACTTACGGGACAGAAAAATTATCGTTACCTGAAATCTGGATAAATTGCGAACTCCCCAACAAAGGAACTGCACTGTATAACGAACAAAATTTGGCCGCAGCGCAGGAGGAACTTCAAAACGATTCGGTGCGTTCGGTTTCGACAACGGTAGAAGTGGCACTAAAGTTCTCACCGCTGGATCGTTTTGAAATAACTCAAACATAGCAAGAAGTGACCCTCTAAAATAAATACGAGGTAATACCTGACATGAAAAGTGATAGCAGACCTTGTTTTCCCTTTTTTGAAATTCAACGGATACCATCTGGGAACAGCTCGACGATCTGTCGGTCTGGTTATAACAGTCGGTTGCGCCTCAATCTGCCCTAGGAAGGCATCTGTTTCGTTCAGCTCTTCTCCACGAATCTCAACTAATACAGCTGGAGGATTTCGTTTAAGGGCACAGATTCCGCCGGGAATCAGAAGACGATTAAAGACAAGCGTTTCGTTCCATATAGGGTTCACTGTGTTCTCAATAATCTGGGTGTTCTGACAACGATTCATAAAATTGACTCGGACAAATGCACGTGAAGCAGTTGTCTTGAAACCCAAGAGTTCCCGCGCCCATAAGACGTAAACACGCAGCTGAAATTCGCTGACAGTGTCATGCAGCTCGTAGATTCTCGGAGAGAGGAATTCATCGACCTTTTCACCCTGCGCGATTCTCATTACTAGCTTGCTGAAAATGTGTTAGAAGGTACTGAAATTGAACATTCCACATACGCGGACGATTGCTCTTTCATTAGCTCACGAACCATTCGCCTTCTTCGAAATTTGTCATCAGGCATGAGCTGAATATGTACAGGCTGACCAAATTTTTTGGCGTACTAAATTCACTAATTGTAATAATACGTTCTACCGTATGTCCTAACCTCCCAGCCATTTTCATCCAGATTATTTTTAAAAACATTGAAATTCTCGAAGTAGTCCGCGTTTGCGCCGATTATTCGAAGTCGCTTCTTCCTTCTGCGACGGAACAAATGATTTTCTCTGCAAGAACAAGAAAGGTCTGGTCATTTCAAGAAATAATGATGTGGTATGCATACCTTTCAGCCGCATCGACAATACGTGGATTCACCCAGAACTGAGCATGACTTAGATAGCTCCAGCCATCCGCATCTCCAAGACAGTGCAAATCAATGATCCACTCGCCTTCATACTTCCATCCAGCAGGCGCATGACGAAGGTTTTTCTCATCGACCTCATCACCGTAGTAACTAGTAAACGCGCAGTGCCTCCATTCGTCATTTACCTAAATATTTGGCAAATGTAAGTTACATACGATGGTATTTTCAAACCTTTTTCTGAACTTCAAACACTTCATCCTCAAATGTTTTATGACCAGCGTCGTGTCCCACCCACATATCGTGACAGCGCTTATGCTTCCAGTTCCCTTTGAACACCCATCCCCAAGGTGGTCGCATAGTTCCTTCGCTCAACTCAATTAATCCCATTTCGTCTGAGATTGTTGGAGGATTCTCTCTAAAAAATCAGCGTTTTTCTTAATTTTGAATTTTTCCTATACTCAGATGGCTTCCATGCAGAACTGAGGTATGATCGCTTCTGATTCTCAAACAATTCCGCATAGTACTTCATTTTGCCCGGTTCAATAGTCTTTTCCCAATTCTTGCGACATTCCGACGGTCCCATCCATAATTTCAGGTAAAGTACAGCAGGCAGCTCGTTTTCCTTAAATTTCTGAATAGTTTTTGTAGGCCACTGGAGTGGAACGTGTTTTATTTGCCCACAATTGCGACCGGCCTTTCCCGGTATATCGCTGTAGAAAAACTGAAATCAGGAAATTTCAGAAACTGCTGAGACACCCAACATGAAAACATACGTCAACAACGGGGATTTTAGCGTAAGCCACAAGCTTCGAATCAGCAAACATCTCAACCATTACGCAAGGTAAAGAAATCTGCACGTCGTATGCGAGGTTACGTAGTTTTTCCGCATAAACACGCAACTGCTGAGTGCCAATTTCATAAAGTTCTTCAGGACTAAGTCTGTCGAATTTAAGTTCTGCAAATTCATTCACCAGGCTATTCAGCTGTGCTATTCTAGCATTCTGGAAGCTGATGTCTAAATCGTTTACTGAACCAGTATATGTCTTTCTGAAAATTGAATTTTCATCGATTTACAAGCAATCAACCAGAAAACTAACTTGTACTCCATTTTTATATATTCAAAGGCGACGGAAGCTTCCTCCAACCCTTCTAACACAATCGATGCAAACTCGAAGTCATCTCTTTCAGCAGGAAATCGAATTTTGGCAGCCTCCATGCATCGTTCAATCATTTCGGCAATTCTGACCAACGCATTGGTTTTTTCCACCCGATGGGCAACATCTTCGAAGGAGCACGGTATCTCGCACACAGGCTTGTGATTGCCCCAAGGCATGGCATAATATCGGGAAGTGTCATATGCCGGCATGACCGCCAACGTCCTGTTCGTGCATTTCGGAACAGATCCGAAGTTAGAATTGCCGTACTCACCAATGGACACAGTGAATTGAACACTCTTATTCCTGTAATGAAACAATATTGTAAGATAAAGCATTATTGCGTTCCATATCTTCCCTTACCGAAAATCGGGATCGATTTTGTTGCAAGCAAAAAATGTGCAGAATAACGTGTAGTGCCGCACATAGTTGAATATTTTAGAGGCGGAAACTGCTGACAATGGAAGAGGGTATCGATGAGTCTTAGAGATGGTTCCTTCAGAGCATAGCACATCAACGAGAATTCTGCCGTAAAAACTGGATCCAGGCCAGATACCATCGCGAATTTCCGTAATATCCCGCCTGCGCCATTCACTCTGGATTGTTTCTGGACCATATAGTGCAATGAAGGAGGGGCCGTATTTTGGCAAAAATCCAGATATTCCAGGTTGACATATATGCCGGAGAGCAAGGTACTGGGTGCACAGAACTTGCTTTTTGCGGCGTGGCGTTAACAAGATAAGCCGGAAACGAATCTAAATGTCCAGTTTAAGAAAGAACAAATCATCATGCCAAACTTCTTTGACGACAGTAGGCCACATCAGAGGAATATACAGTTCTTCATTTATAGTTACGGTTTCCTCAGAAGCTACTACAAATGACGTAAGTTCTTTGAACTTCCCAAGCTGTACTTCAATTGCCATTTGACCAGGAGCGACAGGTGTCTTATTATGCGGGTAGCGGACGAAATCCGAAAGCTGGCACAACTTGTATACACGAAACTGGTATTGAAGGGATTAGGTCACTCTTATGTTCTAAAGGCTGAGCCACAGTCGACCGACAATGACCCAGCCTAACTTACTCTTAAAGTGTAATGCTCCACTTGGTTCACTGCATCGACTTCGTTCTCGTTTTCTGCCAGTTCACCAAGGTTACGATGGCGCAATGACCGGCTACTTTGCGACGAAGTACTTGTCGTACTTTCACAGTCCGAATTGTCACTTGAACTCGGACCGTTATCACTGCTTTCTTCCTAAATACACATGGACATCACTTACGTTAATTTGGAATGATTATTTAGGATACTGTAGCCGAGGTATCGTTGCCGTCGGATGTTTCTTGCCGTTGGATAAGTATTGTTGCCGTCGGATGAATTTCATTCCTCATCTTCGTACAAAACTGCCAAGAAGTGGACAACCAGAAAGAGGGAACCGTTTATTGCTAGTTCACTCAAGAACACTGTACATAGAATACGAGGGGTATATATAGATGATCAGGTCGGAACTGTCTCATCGGGTAGACGGCTGGAACTGTCGGGGCGCGTCTTGATGTCCTTTGGGTATCTGATGTCCTTTGGGTGTCTGATGTCCTTTGGGTGTCTGGTTTGAGTAACCCAAACCCGAAACTTTTGGGTACCCGAACTCGAACCCGAATTTTTCGGGTACCCGAAACCCGAAAAAAGTTCCGGGTTTTACCCGAACCCGACAGCTCTGGTCATGAGTCATTGGTCATGACTAGGGTTGGCACTCGACTTAACTCGACTTCGACTCGAACTAGTTCGAAATTTCGCGTTCGAGTGGAGTTCGAGTTCGAGAATTTGGAGTCGAATGTCAACCATACTGCTAACGAAGGACTCTGTTTCCCCTCTGGAGAAGTCAATTTAAACGCTATCGACTGTATGGAAAAGGGTATGTGCGAAAGCAACGAAAAGAGTGCGAAATTTCGAAAACTAAAGACGAAAAACAGGAAAAAATTTAGTTCGAGTCGAGTTTGAGTCGAAGATTTGCGTTCGAGTCGAGTTCGAGAATTTGAAGTCGAGTCGATTTCGAGAATTTGGAGTCGAATGCCAACCCTAGTCATGACTGGGGTAATCCATATGTAATCCACACCCAGTCAAAATTCTACTTCGCACCATCTCCTTCTGGATCAGCTACAGGTATCTCATGTAGCAGATAGTCAGTAACTGAATCGCTTTCCGTTAAAGAACATAAATTCTGTGGAAAGTACCTTCTATCAACCAGAATATGCGGTACATCGTTCAATACATTTTGCAGTGGTAACAGATCGTTTGAAGGTGCACCAAGCTATGGAAGTGGACACCCCTCGAAAATTCCGCTCTCCTGTGTTACATTGATAAGTGCGTCTGCCTATAAGTGACGCCGATGAGTCGAGTGAGATGAGTCGGCGAAAGCGGTGACCTAAATTGGATTTCAGTTGTTTATCATGATCTTTCTTTGTTGTGCATGTGGAAAACAGAACGCTACCTTCACAGAAGGTTTAGTTTTACATGCGGCATCTCCTGTAAACACACTAACCGCGTACTCGAGCTGCCACAATATCGATTGATTTATCAGCATCGGCGTCAATGGCTTGCGTTCTCGATTTCTAATCGCGTCGCGTTGGAAGAGCATAAAAGGCAGTCTGCTTGTCATTCGTCCGAAATGGTTACCTACAAGCTCCACTACTTCGAGGGAATCGGCGGCCGCGCCGAAATCATCCGCCTGCTGCTTATCTATGGCGGTTTGTCATATGAAGAGGTGAATATTCCTATGCAGGATTGGACCAACCAGAAGGCTAACTATCCCAACGGACAAGTACCAGTGATGGAGATTGATGGAAAGGTACTCACACAGTCTCTCGCTATTGCACGCTATTTCTCCAGGAAGTTGGGTACGTTTGCGTCATATAAGGGACTGAGGAGATTAGAAGTTGAGTAGTCATGCTGTTAAGTAAGAAGCAAAACAGAACCCCACAATAAAAGATGTGTAACAGTTAACTCTTTAATTGACTTCCTCATGTCGTTCATCTAAGAACAAAGTTAAGACATTATATACATAACTTTCGTTGACTTAATTGTCGTCAAAAGGAAAAAATTGTAGTTCATCTACGAGGTCTCAACGACTGTTTACCATTTTTTACTGTGTACCTCCTTCAGGTCTTCTTGGTCATGATGATTGGGAAGCTGCTCAGGCTGACGCTTTCATCGGAATCATCGAGGACACAATCGTCGTTTTGAAGAATGAAGGCCTTCTTATGAAGATGGTTACTGGAAAAGGAAGCGAATCGGCTAACGAGATTACGACAGCCCTCAAACCTTTTTTGGAGCGTCTCGAGAAACACCTCGAAACAACAAATGGAGTGAATCTTGTAGGAGACAGTCTTACTTGGGCTGACTTGGGAGTCGCTGACTGGTTTAAGCGTTACGCTATCTCAGTTCCTAATCTTTTTGACCCTTTTCCGGCCATGAAGAAGTTTACCGACAGCGTTTACAGTCTCCCAAAGATCAAGGAATACGTTGCCGAAAGAAACGTCAAGTTCTTCTAAGTGTTTTTTGTTTTTAACTCTAGTGTTATAATGCTCTTTTTATATATAAATTGTTTATATGTTTATAACTGCACTAGTCCTGCTGCTTTGCTGATTGCTGGTTCTAAAGTTGTTGCTCTCACAACTATGCGATTGGTGCCGCCAAACTTTGTACAAATGAAAAATTGTATCCACATACATCCATAACAATCGAAAAGAACTTGTCATACTTTCACTATGGTAAGCGAGTAGGTCACCATAGTAGAAGTTTTCGGAGGGTGAATCTTTTTGTCCGCATTGTATAAAGAATAGAGCGCAGAAACTTATAGATATCTAAAAGAAGCAAAAAAATACAGTCCCAAAAATGATTGAATATCAACTAGATGCGAGAATGTCCGAATTCAGAACTCAGAATCATAGGTTCCGCACACCCCTGATATGTATGTATGCGCTACATATGTCCGAAATTTATTGTTTTAATCAATCAGATTCTTTACAGTAATACTCTCTAACATATAAAAGACTATCACATAGCTGAAGTTGACGGAACTCGAATCCCGGGCGATATGAATTGGGACGATTAAGCGGGTGGCAGGTGGTCCAGTAGCAGTATACTTCAGCAACAAAAGAGTCCACGAGTATAAAAAACAAAAGTAAAAGAGTATATAAGTAAGTGAAGAAGCTCATCGCTGACACGGGACGCAAGGAAGTTGACGTCTGAGTGGATGTCCATGACATTTCATATTTATAGTATAACCGCCATAACAAGATGTTTGGCCTTTGCGATCTTATCACATATCAGTCTCGGGAGGTTTCCCAATGTGGAAGGACATCTATGTATGACAAGCTGAAGCGTGCATAAAAGGACTCGATGTCTTGTCCAGAGATGTATGCCCGAAAATTTTTCGAGGTTTCTTTTTGGGGTATATAATTTTCGGGTTTGCATGCCGAAAAAGTCTCGGGCACTCAAACCCGAACTACAAATCGAACGTGAATCTTTCGCGTACCCGAAACCGAAAATCCAAAAACGTATCCGAACCCAAAAAAAACCAAAATTTTGACTCAAATCTGAAATTCGCGCCAAAATATCTAATTTCACGCTAAATGTAGGTAAAAATTGCATACCAAATGGGACACTTTTGGATGTCGCCGATTGTTGCGGTGTTTATCGATAAAAACCAATTGATTAGTTTGCTGCTACGAGCAGTTTATTCTCTTCCTTGTTGATGTGGGCACGCCTCTTGTTTTTGTGTTTATTGCTACCTTTAAATTGTTTTGTTCAAACAAGCAAAGATTCACCACCCTCCGATCTTCGACATTCTATGCATGACAAACAGGCTTCTAAAAAATTTATGCGTGCAGTAAATTACCGTCCCGAACTTGACCAAAAGAAATTAATATTGTCGTATGTTGGGATTTTCAAGGAGTGAGATACTGGAAAGGGCTTGATAGCAAGAATATACGTAATGCTATTGTGTACTTACATCAATTGGACAAGACGGTTGCTTCTGTCCGAGAAAAGAGAAAAAACATGAAGAAAGTCATTCTGCAACATGAAAGCTCAAAACCATATGTGGCAAAATTGACCCGTTCTAAATTCCACGATATAGGGTTGGGAAGTTCTCGCCCATATAGCCCAGACTTCGCCCCATCAGATTATCACCTTTTCCGGTCAACGGGCAACGAACTCGATGAATAGCAGTTCAATTTAGGCGAAGAGGTTAAAATCTGGATCCTATCTTATTTTGACTCAAAACTTCGGGAATTTTAAGAGCGCGGAATCCGCCGCTTGTCCACGTAATGTGCAGAAGTTGTACTTCATAATGGCGATTACATTGATTCCTAGCGATGCTTATTCAGCAATAAAATGACGTTTAAAAAGTTGGACATTTTCAATGCACCAACCCAATAAGAGCATGGGATCCACCTTTGGGCAACAGATTAAGAAAGAGTTGTAGAGTCTAATGGTGCTTACGTTAAATCCTAAGAATGTATATTCGCCAATAAAATTGCTTGAGAAAAGTGTCCCGTTTAGTATGCAACAACCCACAAATAGTAACACTGGAGCCAGTGAAAATGTTCTAAACAACCGTTATAAGAGTCCTGGGCAAATTAAATTTAAAACATTTGGGCACCCGAACGCTATGTATACCTTAAGTGATGTATGTAAGGAGTCACATTATGGGAAGTGCTGGAGAACAAGACAACACTCACGGCTATTGTGTGCACAGAACAACTGGAAAAGGTAAATGGAATAATGCTGAAAAAAAAGATAAAAATATGGGAAAAGGTGTCTAAGCCTCAGCAGGCCAACTAAAGATCACATTTTTTTTAAAGTCAACCCGTTTTTATTTCTTTGATGTCGGCTGAGAAGTTCTACTTCAGCCTGCTTGATAAACTGTCGGCTGAGAGGTTCACCCTACTTACACCTAGATTAAATAGCTAATTGTACGCATAAAAGGAGCAAATAACGTCCTTCACCTCGACAATACAGGGCCACATTTTTAATTTAATTTTTTAACGTTACCAAAACGTCCACAGCGAGCAAAAAGGTTAATCGGTAACCGTACAGTGTTCTATTGGGTTGTTAAGAAAGTTCCGGGACACTTTTGATCGATTGTTTACAGACATATTTATTAAGATTAAGATTCATTATAAGCACCACTAGCACGTACAACTTCTTCCCTTTATGCAGTCAAATTA
>JADLIF010000646.1:0-15655 GCA_016648015.1 Steinernema khuongi | reverse complement strand
TCCACGAAAAAACAAATTTATGTCCCGCTCAAAGCCCCTTTAACCGAGCTCTCTGAACTCCCGCCCGGATTGCCTGAATCAAGATTGCTTGGCAACAGAAAATTTACCAGATCGAGCTCTATCCAATAACACCTAGAATGGCACACTGTGATCAAGGAGTGTCAGTTTGCTGGGGGTTCCAATATAGGCAGTTACGGTAAAAAAAATTCCTTAAAAAATTCGTTTGCGGATACGGGCAGAAACGGACTTCACGGTAATTATGTACACACCTAGACATATCCAAATAACACTGTCAAAAAAATAATAAAATTGGACAGTTGGGGTACTTTACTATTCAGACCCAAATAGGACCAGGAATATCCGCCGTGTAGGCGAGAAGGAATGAGGCTTCTTCGCACAGGAATACGCGCCGAGAGACGTCGTTGCGCTCATCACGCATTCTATTTTCATCTAATGAACATGTTTTCTCGCCACGCCAAAAGAGAAGAGAAAACAAATTAAATTACAATTTCCGTCGCGTCAATCGGCGCCTCGAATAATCGCCTCGATTCTAGCGCCTGGCCTCGCCCTTCGCCTTCACCTCGAGCCCATCGCTCTTCCGTTGTGCGAAGTGCTCCTCGGGCGATAATTCAATTTGTGAGGCGCTCGTGCTTGGAGAAGCGCGCGAGATGTGAAGAATCTTGCTGTCGCCAACAGATCTGTCCGGCGACGCGACTCGCGAGGAAGCAGATTAGAGACGCGATGCTGGCACTGAGAGGATTGGCCTGGCGTGAAGACACAAACAACACAATCCGCGAAAGGAGCGAAAGTGATGTCAAAGCGGCGGCGGCGTGGATCTAAGGTCCGTTGCGCGATAAAGGAGCCTTCTGGAGATTAACGGCTAACTGAAACCGTGACGTGGGAATTGGCGGAGACGAACTTTGAGGACGGCTAATTAGTGCTGATTACAAGAGGAGTTCTTGGAGGAGTGCTAGCGTGTGGATGATTAGCGAGTGGCGAAAGGTCAGATCCGGTGGAGGAATGTACCTGAAGTTTGAGGCTCCACTACTTGCAGTGGTACGAATCATTAGAAGGCAAAAATCATGCAAATTGGCGGAAGACAGGGTACGTCAAAAATCCCCAATTTCTTTCTCCACCAGCAGTTTCACAAGGACGCCCACCTGCAGTGGTTTGCTGTCCTTAAATCGGGCACGTATACAAGCTCATTCTTGACTGAAGAATGGAGATCGGGAAAGCCGTACAAAAATAGCCGAAGAATATATATCTATAACTCAATATTTTGCGATCTGTTATGGTCAAAGTCGTGGGAACACAAAAATTGCCATTTAAGTTGCATTGAAATTCCCTATTGGAGATTAAAATTGTTGAATGGTCCCTACGAAGGTCGTCGCCCAAAAATATTACAATCAGTGAATCTATCCATAAAATGAGTTGGAGGTGTGAAGCGCAAAAATCGCAAATTGGGAGCCGTGCAAAGTGGACACTCATACGTTTACACAAATGTTTCCCCTAGAATACGTGTTAGAGGCCCTTTTTATAAAAATATTATTTTTTGTAAAAAACAGTTTAATTGAACTTTTGTCAGCGATAATATAATCTACCATCGCACCATATCTACCATCGCACCACCATAGCAATGCTTACATGTTAAAGATAAATAAAATAAAAATAAAAAGAAGATAAAAATATCAAAAATGCAGTGCCGAATGGCGACAGATCTGATCCAGTAGAGGATTTTACCTGAAGAATGAACTTATTCTACTTCCAGTGGGGCCTTTCTTGAAACAAAAATCATGAAAATTAGTTAAAACCCATAACAGACAACAATTCCCAATCCCAGCACTTTCACACGCCCATCACATGCTCTTCTAAAACTCTTCTAAAAGCTCTTCTAACGCTGAAAAATTAGCTAAGTAAATCTCCATATGAAGACCGGGCACGTACATATACAGTCGGAGTTTTGTATGGTATTGGCTGAGTTTTAATGAAATTTTAAAAAAAATATTATACGCTATAGAGCTGATCTTGACTAAAGAATGGTAATCAAGAAATTAGCAAAAATAGCCAAAATTGCTCTTTGTTATGGCCGAAATTCTTGGGGGCAAAAATTGCCATTGAAACTGTATTGAACTTCCCTATTGGAGAAAAAAATTGTCAAATGGTTGCCGTAAAATCAGTAAAACTGGCTATATACATAAAATGAGTTGAAGGCATTGAAAGGCATCCTGGAGTACAAATTGATGGCCGCGCAAAGAGGGGTTGGACTTGGTAATTCCAAAAATATTACATTAAAGATGTTTCCCTTAGAATACGTGTTAGGGCATGTCTTTGGAGGCCCTTTGGAGGAACCTAATCGCTATCAAAAAATATTCAATTAAATGAGTTGGAGGCTTTAAACGGCATCATTTGCAGCGTGCAAAAATTATGCAAATTAGATGCCGGACACTCCTACATTTGCACGTGACAGGTGGAATCAAAAATATGGCATTAAAGATGTTTCCCTTAGAATACGTGTTAGAGCCCCCAATAAGAACTGTATTGTTATCAAAAAAATTCAAATGAACTTTTTTAGCGACAAAATCGCAATGTCGCCAATGAGTACGTGATTAAATCTTCAAATGCTTTGCCAAAAATTTTAGCTTCTATACGAATATATACCGTTATATTGTATGTTTCCTTTAAGTCAGTTTACTTTGGATAAACCGAGAATTAGAATTTAAACGAATCTTCCCTGTCTCGCCGGAAAGCAGAGCGCATATATTTAATTTCACTAATGACGTTCGGAGCGCCGCAACATCCAGTGTCCTGTTTCCTGAGGCTTGTAAGCATTAAAATCGCGTGGAAATCCTAGCTGTTCGACAAGAAAACACCACACATCACGCGTTTAACTATGAATGATTTGCTCAAGAAACTCTTCCGCTCTGGGACCCGCTGACTTCCACATCAGTCAGCACAAGAGATGGTTTACCTCTACACAGCCCCGTGGCATTGTTAGATCTTCCAATTAGAGAGATCGACTTCTACTTGATGTACATTCGGATTTTTAATGCAAACCGTCTGCACTTTAACAAGTAGAAGAAAAAATTCATCTTCTAGTGGCCGTATTCGTGTAAATGTGAAGTTCTTCACACTAACTTCTGGCAGCTAGCTCATTGAGAAGCAGGGGAGCACATGAACTGGGGCAGCCTCCCATATCCTTTCATTCAGAAGCTGTAAGGAAGAGATAGTAACTGTGAAGTTATTGTGAGATACTTCACATCACTTCACAGTTTCATGAATACGACCACAGATGTCAACAGATAAATCTCGATCAGCACAATCCAAATTGGAATGACAAATTTAGAAACGGTAATAGAAGATACCAAGTTGATTAACAGGACCCCTCCACATGATGTGCCTAACATCAACACTCTCATATGAAGAGACTGCCACTAGCATTACAAAAATGATTTTTTACTTTCTTTGTTTTTCAGAAAGGTGACAACGCTTAATCAGTGTACACAGCCCCATTTCTGCTCTACATAAGTATCGACCATCTGGACACGAAGAAGTGGCACAAATCTTACAAAAATTACTTTCACTTTCTTTCTTCTTCTTGGGAAAAACAGAACAAAGCTTAATCTGTGTGCGCAGCCCCATTTATGCTAGAGCTATATGCGAAATAAAGTAAAATAAAGCAATAGCTATAAGAGAAGCTCTTCTACTCTGGGACCCGTTAACTTTCGCCCCAGTTCTGACCGTTAACGCAGCTCATGGTCTTCTGATGACTGATCCTTAGTTAGACAATTCAATGGATTTTTTGCGTAAACCGTACGCACTGAGCGAGAAGGATGTCTCTCGCGAGCGACTGTTCCTTCTCGCTCCGCGATACTAAGCAACCGTCTCCATTTTAATCTTCTAGGCCCCCATATATGAACGGGTAAACGTAGATTAACACTTCCATATATATATCGATCCGATCGGAACGATAAATTTAGCTTTTCCGGACAACGATAACAAAAGATACACGAAATCTTCATGAAGTTAGCCTAACATCAGCATTGCTAAATGAAAAAGAATGACCGAACCGCAATGAGTGCAAAAATAATTTTACACTTTCGTCGTTACAACACGCGATGGGAAAAATTGCAACGCTTAATCTGTGCGCATAGCACCATTTGTGGTCCATATCCTCATTGGCTATGGCCACACGACTATAGCCGATCGTTCTGTCCTCCATAGCCGAAACAACCTAAGCTAATTAACGTGCAACGTTCAAGAAATTCAACTAATGAATTCCGCCATACCCCTACAGAACTTTTCGCACTACGTCTCGCATTTCACACGGCCCCTAACCACTCACGGACACACGGCAGCGCTACACCATCACGATGGCATTAGCCTATCAATTTCGGCGACGATTACAGCGCACACACTCATCCACGTCCATCCAGGGCGCCTGGCGAGGCGCGCGCTGTGGGAATCACGGCGGAACGTGCGCTTGTCCTCGTGGGCAGGGAGCGGCGGTCCGCAGAGAAACAAAGACGCCGCGCACACTTAAAGATAATTGGCTTTGTCGCCTAAGGGGCGCCGGAGCATGGCGGAGGAGATGATGAGTGCCAAACCACGCGTTAAGTGGGTCGTGTTCGTGGGTAACCAAGTTTTTAGAGGAGTATTGAAGTTGAATTATATGGCTACGCCTGTTTAAGTAAGTGTTTGTTCGTAAAATAAACAAAAATTGTTAAAAAATTTAAAAAAATACGATAAAGGTAAGATGAGAAAGAGGACGGACTATCTAAAACAACTGCAGCCAGGGAACATTAAAAACACACATTTATGTGAGCAAACGCTAGCGGATGCAAAAATCACCGTAAACAACACTAAAACAAGAGTACGGTATCCTACAATGCTCCCTAAACTTCTCTATGCTCTTGTTCCGCTTTGATGAGATGATCCACGAAGCTCGGGCCATTCTTACCCAACGAACCGAACACATCAGAGTCTCGTGGCATACATAAACATGTGCCTTTGTGATCGCAGCCATAACTTGTGATACGCACCGCTACAAAACAACAACATGCTTCGACGCATGTAGCATAATACCCGGGCGCAAACATAATAGCCAGCGAGGGAAATGATTATTCCGCCTTGTGAAATATATATTCGTATGTTTACTTCACTGAATACATAATGGGATAGCGGGAGGCGCGCCGTGGGATGTTGGGGTGTGAAACACCTGAAAGAAACTTTAGATTTTATCGATCTTTAAGATTCAAAATGAGTAAATTAAAAAGGATTTGCTCGATTGGGGGATCTGCCCATGCGCAGGCGGTCTATGTAGAGATCGTAGTCGTCTAGACAAAAGACATAGAGTGGGAAGGATTAGAATATTTACACGTAGGAATTAAGCAGGATCCGAGAACAAGAGAAAGGAGAGGTCATGCGTTCCAAAGGAACATTAGGTCTTGAAGTATGTGAAGCAAGAAGGAAGTGAAGAGACTTGTGGATTGGAAGTTTGGAAAGCCCTGAGTGCTAGAAAACATGGTAGAACATGGTCAATTCACAAAAATTAGGAAAACACATGAAAATGGTTTGTGACTATAAAAATAAAGAAACAAATCGTGAGACAAGCTTGTTTTTATTATTGCGCTCTGACTTTAAAAATATGAACTAATATTAAGTATCATTAAGTGTCAAATCATTGGCTCAACTTCACAGAAACGTTTGAAAAAATCAACACATTTTATTCCGAAAAACATATCATTAAACATTAAACAGGATGGTCTCAGAACCTTCAAAAATCAGATGTAGTCAGAATACCGCAAAGAAAACAACACTGCTTATGGAGACATGTTTAATATTCTGTTAGAAAATTTACCGATAGTTACCATCCAAGGAGCGTTTAAAAGCCTTCAAAAATGAGAAAAAAATTAGAAAAATACATGAAAATGGAATGTTATTCTCCCACACAAAAATAAAAAAATAAATTTTCAAGCAAGCTTGTTTTTACTATTGCGCTATGACTTTAAAAATATGAACTAACATTAAGTATCATCACATTTAAAAAAGTCAACACATTTTAAAGACCTTCTGGACACATATCAAACCGCAACCCGTTGTATTAGAAGTGGTGCTTTAAAAAGCTCTACAATGTGGCGCTCCACTCCTTTTTACAAAAACACAACGATATAAATAAAGGAATCAGGTTCAGCTCGCTCAAGAAGCCGTTAACAGGCGCTTCAGCAAATATCGCATCTTCGAAGCGAGATTGGGTTCTTGACACGAAGACCTTGCGTTAGCGGATGGAAAGAGAGCGCGATCGGCAAGCGAGAGAGGTCCATGGGAAGAAGGCTCGCCGCCGATTCTAAGCCTCCGTGAGGAATGCGGACATGTTGTTAGTGATCTTGTGCAGCCCGTGCACTCCTTATTGTCCCTTGACCCATTGTCCGCCGTGGCGTGCATTGTTTATGCTATTGTTTTTACTTTGGTTTAATTACCCAAGTTTGAGGTTCTAATAAATCTACCAAACCGCGTGGCCGGTCTGACGACCGTTGGCGAGCATCTGGAACACCGTGGCCATCATAGCAAACCTCAAAAATGAAAGGGAATATTTAATCAAGTTCACGGACATCAAGGACTCCACGTCCTCCAATAAGGATGATAGAATAGATATAGCAAATCCGTAAAGCCGCTACTCCATCGCGGAGACCTTTAAGAGATCACGCGAACTCTCGACTACAATCCTGGCTCCGAATATTAACTCCGCACGTTCTATGCCGTGAGCGGAGGAAGATCGCGTGCGCGGCACCCCAGATATATGCAACAAAAAGAAACAAATACGCCGACCTGGAGGCCAAGAAAAGCCTCAGTGTCGTGTGACATGGCGACAACTACTTAAAAACAAACCCCACAACAGCCGCGCCCAATTAGACGACGTAATGGTTACGTAAGTGAGGCATAGTTCTTGTAATTAGGCCGCCACTAATGACGCAGAAGGCAATGTACATATCTGGAGTTCCGGGTAATGGCGAAGACCCGGGAAAGCCTGACAAATGTGATAAATTTATATGCGGAAAAAACAGGCGTAGTGCACTTGACCTTGGACGTTGGTGGCACTGATAACGTACACATGCGGCTTCGAGCCTCCCGCCTATGCTAATCTGTGCAAAAATTGAGTTTCAGCCTTGAGTTTCAGATCTTGCGTCCGGGTAATAGCGGCTTCGAACCTATTGTCGCATTTGAAATAGTCCGCAAAGCAAGACATTCGAAAGATATCGAAATAGGGTTACGACATTAAGATTAAGGACAACACACACGATTTGCCAAAAATTGTAGCCAAATTATACTGTCCTGATGGAAAAGCCAAGATTTCAAAAATTACCTCAGCGTGTGAAAGGCGCCAAGCCTGGGGGACCGACCTGGCGACCCATCTGGACCCTACCCTCCAAAAGAAGGACACTAGATATTAGGACCAACTATGTATAGTAGAGGGTTTACAACATAGGCCCTCCTACCCTACGAAAAAGCGTGGATTTCGCGACCCCTCCCGCAGACCTGAAAGTGCCTATTTTTGTGGTGTTTTGGGCGACGATTGTTGTCTGAGGATACCTATACTAAACTGAACTTTTTCACTAGAGGCAAAAATCAAGTAAGGCAGGGCATGCTCTAAACTCACAACGCTAGATTGATGTGTTATAGCGTCATATCCCCCCAGATACATATATGGTCTATCAGAAACTTGCTGTCATATCATTTGTAGGAAAGATTCGACTCGAAAGTCGACAAAGTCAGAGAAATTCAGCCGGTTCGGGGCTCGGCTCGGAGATCGTTTCGGGACCGAGTCGTGATCTCTGATTTGTAGTTAAGAGTTTTAAGCCTCCAGTGGAGCATGCACTAACCACCCTAAAGTAATAGTTGAGTCCGCCAAGTATTTTCCGAGTTACAACGACTTTCTCTGTGATGCAGGACATCGCCACCAAAAATTTCCCGAAACAATAATAAACGGAACATACAAACTCCACAGCTGAGAATAGCTGATTAAGCCGGTTTACATTTCTCCCATATCGGGATTGCTGACGTACGTCCTGTGGGGAAATTCCTGGAAACTTCCTCTGGGGCGGTGGAAAACACCAGTACGCATCGCGGATTCATATGAGCGATGGCGACAAATTTGATTAAACCAGGATGACCAGAGCCATGAAACACGGAATACATAGAGGCTGAATAGGGCGAGGGAAAGCATTGAAGGAGGGACTTCCTCGTTGGAATGACAAGACGTGGACGGACAGGGACTGACAGTGAGGCAAATCAGGTTAAGAAATGGCTGATAACGTCCAAAAATATTATCACATGAGAAGCTCATCTGGTGGTTTCATCCACTCAACCAGTGAATTCAAAATTGGTGCAGACTAAACGACATCAGCTCGGAGGTCAAAAATTCCTATAAAACTGAATCCAAAGCATCACCGAGGTTCCATCGGTTCCAACAATCGGTCCGGCCAAAAATTCGATAAACTCTTTGAAAATAAGTTACGTATCTCAACAGAACACGGCATTTAGCAATATCCAAAAATTACAAGCAGTTGCAGGTAGGAAATGAACCCCAAAAGATTCAGGCAAAAAAAAAAGAAAATTGGAATATTTGTCCGACATTGTAAACCATGATATTGATACGAAAAGTAGGGTATCAAAGTACGGGATAAAAATCGATTCTGGATTGATCTGGACTGGATACAAAAATACGTCGGATGACTCACAATCTAAATGGAAGACATTTAAGTCCTCGCGCTTTTTTTGGAAGGGAGCCATGGATGCGGATGAAAGTCACAGTGACGTTGGCTAGGAAACCAGCTGGTTGTTTTAAAAATAGACCAGGACGAGCGACAGCGCGTCTAGAGAAGACGTAGAGATCGCAGGTTTGTTAGGACGCTGCGGTCTTTAATCCGCTAAAGGGAAACTGGAATGTCCCCTAAGAGGGCCAGTTGCGTTTGATGAGTTAATGGATTACCCTGGAGATGGAGACGATATGAGATTGGACGACGAGAAGACAAAAATCGGAAGTGAAGAATTGGTCAGAGGGATAGGCGCCAAAATTTTCATGAAATGATTATGTTTATAAAGAACTGATTATGACCATATTTATAGGCAAGCTTTTGAAGAAAGGTATCGAAGAAAGGTATCGTAACCATTTCTCTCCACGACTGTAACCAAAGAGTAAAGGCTCGGCCACGATTCGTTCGCTTCCGCATCTGCGTCCGCATTTTTGTTCGCTTAGGTGGCCACGATTGTTCGCCTACCCGTCCGCATCTGCATCCGCATCCGCCTACTCCGAACAAAAAAATATGCCAAAACTTGTCGGCTTTTCTGCTGCTTACTGCCGCTGATCTTCCGTATATCGGATGCGTTTGCGTGTTTTTTGTGTAAGCAGATAAGTAGGCAGATGCGGATGCGGATGCGGAAGCGATCGAATCGTGGCCGAGCCTTATGTTTATAAAAAACTGATTATGGCCATATTTATAGGCAGGTTTTTAAAGAAAGGAATCGACTTCAAAAATGAGTAAATCGCGTTGGAAATCGGACTTTAATGTAGCCTAGGACTATTATAGCCAGTGATCCCGACTCGGTCCCAAAACGAGCCCCGAGCCGAGTCTCGAGCCGGCTCGATTTCTTTGCCGAGCCGAAAGTCGAGCCTCGAGCCGGCTCGATTTCTCTGCCAAGCCTGAAGTCGAGCCTCGAGCCGGCTCGATTTCTCTGCCAAGCCTGAAGTCGAGCCTCGAGCCGGCTCGATTTCTCTGCCGAGTTAAAAGTCGAGCCTCGAGCCGGCTCGACTTTCGTCGCCATTACCCATATTGCGATTTTACCACTGAATCAACCAATAAAAACAAAACTAAATTCGCATAGTGCAGAATGTGGAAGTTAAGCGGTTTCGCCTCGAGCCGGCTCGAGGCTCGACTTTTGGCTCGACTTTCTCGCATTTCAAGTCGAGTCGGGATCACTGATTATAGCCCAGATGAGGCGAACGCCCAGAAATGAGCTGTACCCATTAAAAATGTCTCGAAGAAAGCAGCAAATAAGAAGAAGCATAAGAAAGCAGTAAAGACACGGTATTAATGGTAACTGCATTTCAACACCTTTATCGAACCTACACACAAGAACAATTAAAAATTGAAAACTGGTCAACTTAAGTGTTCTAAATTAATGGGTCTTCCCAAGAGCCCAATATGTCATCTGCAGCAATACGCGGAACGATCTGAAAGGGCATGATGTCCCGCTGACGGCTCAACGCCCTGTTCTTCAATTGGAACGATGGTGCGGCTATCTATTCATTTAGGCAGTGGAACGGACCGGTTAGGTCAAACAGCTACCGACCAAAAATTTTACAAGCTCCAATAATCCGTTTCGCCCTCAAGTTCTTTGCGTCACTGTGGTCTAATCCTGGCGCAACTAATTTCAGATTTTAAATCGGATTTCAAACGCGAAAAATAACAGAACGTTTCCTGTATAACGGCTCGAAAGACATCGGACCAATCATTGAAATCAGTGGTTAGCTATAAGTATAGCTCAAAACAAAGATCGTTTCTTTTTAGGGAAAAGTTATGGAAAAATGTTAACGTCACTTAACGTCTAGTAGAATGATCATCCAAAGTTCACGTGCTGCGCGCAGATCTACAGGCGAATCTTTAGCAGCATAATTCAGCGCATGAAATACGTAATCATTCCCAAAGATTTGCACTGTCCGCCATAGAACTGTTGTGCCAAATTACGACTTTAGGACACTTTAAACGAAATTGAAATTTTTAGAAATACCACTTGAGAAGCTAAGCAAGTTTCCACAGAAGAGTTTCCACTGCACTAATCACTGTATCCTGCACACTAGGACTCTGCAAACCAGGAACGGACAAAGTACCAATCCAGCAGGCTGCAATTAACGATGAATAAACAACCTCAGCATCAAGTCATGCGATACGACGCCATCGCGCGTCACTTTTACGACTTTGCATCAGCGCTCATGACAGAGAATTGCTGTTGACGGATGGAACGTGATTCAAGGAATTCCCTTAAGCGGGCCCGTGCTTATCCTGAAGCTCTAAGAAGACAATAGGAGAAGTCGTGCGAGCGGACACGACAAGTACATATGTGGAAAAAGTACAATCAGAGGCGGACGGACTATTAAGAGAGTTTGATGGGAGTGGCCGGCTTTAGTAAGCACCAAACAGGACAAAAATGCATATTTTAACATGTAACACAGTTCACAATTAAAGAGCCTAATAATCTCAATAATCTATCGTGTTGAGGTGACCGAAGCATGATCATGTGCGCGGTACCTGTAACGACGTAACCCTTGAACAAGGCACCCTTGATTCATTTGCCTAGACTCTAGGAAGAGTCTCTAGGCCCTAGAGACCCTTCCTAACTACTGACTGTACATATAGTTTTGTTCTCTCGAGATGACCATTGCGCTCTCGGAAACGGAATATGCGTTACATACCATACCGTGCAAAAATCTTTTTAGGGAAAATCTGAAAATTAAAGAATCTATAGTGTTTACCACTTATGATGTAGCATTTGCATGAATTCAACAAGGCACCTTTGATTCGTTTGCCTAGAAATCCGTCCTAACCATTGAATCTTTTAAAAATCTGTTCACATGCTTGTTCTCATTTTTCTTATTCCACTGTTTCTCGCTCTACAGGATTATCATCTTATTTATATGACTAAAAGACACGTGGGAAACACCTCTTTCAGAAACAACATTTCAAGATGACCGAAGCATGACCATGTTAATATGCGCTATTTGCAATATCATGCAAAAACCTGAAAATTAAAGAATCTTTATTTTGTAGAACTTATGACGTAGCCCTAGCATGGATTCTATAAGTCACCCTTGATTCCTTTTCCTAGAGATCCCTCCTAATCATTAACTAAATGCTTCCCAGATCTTTCCACTTGTTTGTTAGGATTTTCTTATTCCACTGGTTCACTTTACAGGGTGATATTTATCTATCTTAAATTTGAAAGAAACGTAAAAGGCCTCTCCAAGAGACAAAAATTGTGTATGATTCCAATGCGTGAAATCCTGCTAAAAGGATTGTTTACAGTCAAAAATTTTAGCATTGAAGGTTCGAGAACTGAGGCTTTAGTCTATATCACTATTGACAATAGATGCTCCCGAACAGAACAACAGGATTCCAAAGATGAGCTGATGGGACAAAATCGAATATCCAAAAATAACGAATATTGTCGACAAAGCAAAAATGCATTTCATCTATAACAGAAGAAATTTGAAGTTTTCTGACAACCTCCCCACTGGTCATGCTACTGTACCTAGAACAGCTGATGTTAAAGAACTTTCATCTTTCCAAAAACAGCCGACCCCAAAAATATATAAAAAAATAAAACAAAGGATCGAAATCTAAAAGGCCAAATCCAAAAGTAGAGGTAGTAAGGATTTAATAGCTTCTGACATTAGTCATAAAAACGAGTAAGAGTAATTTTATTTAAAGACTTACGATTGGCTAAGGAACCCAATTTTGGGAATAAAGGTTCATCAATGACATAGGTCGGCAGCTCGAGGAACAAGGAGGAACATGGTTGACACCCTCCCCCCCACCTGGGGCCCGGAGGGCCCGAAAAATTTTTCATAACCTAAGGACGCTTGGCGCTTGGTATGATCGCTTGGCGGGCTCCTTTCTCCAGATGTTTCTATGGTCGCGCTCTCGTTCTTTATTCCATCCTATGCAGAATTGTCTGTGGAACAAAACCTGCTATTATTTGATACCCCCCCAGGGGGTATTTCTGCCCGAAATCTGCAAAAGAACAGAAAAACTGCAAAAATGGGCCACATTTTTTTGCGCCGGCTTTCCGCTGGACCCCCCCCCCCCTTGTATGTAAAAGACCGTGCTCGACAACGTGGAAAACATTTCAACACCATCCGAGACCCCCTAATACCCCCCTGGCCATGTTCCTCCTTGTTCCTCGAGCTGCTGGGGGGTCCCCTCACGAGGATGGTGCCGACACGATTACCCTGCGCGAAGGATCGAACGCCGAAAGACCGTACCCTCCCCCCCAATTCGACGTTCTGTTCCCGATCCTGCCGATGTATGATCAATGTCCAACGAGCAAACATTCAAGGACTAACAAGCAATATACAAAAATTCCGGATTATCAAAGGACGGATTTACACGTCAAAATAGGAAACCCAACAAGTGCGATTTGAGATCCACAACACAAAAACAATACATCATCCTTCAAGACGTCCGACCACGTCCATCACGCCTCACGAAGGTCATCAAAAACCCACAGACGCGCTGTTGTGACCCACACAAGGAAAGCATCCAGCGGAGCATGCACTAACCACCCTAAAGTAATAGTTCGCGGCGCCGAAGCACTTACCTATTGTTCCGGAAAATGCGTCCGACATAGCGAATGAAGCGAGTGGCCCTTATCCACGGACTGTGCAGCCGACGGCGTTTCACCAAGGGCATCGTGGCGACGGCACCGTCGACCAGAGGCAGTCTCGAATCGTGTCCCGTGTGCCGGAGAACCGTTGTTAAGGGGAAACGAAAACAATCAATGGTGATGTGGCGGCGATGCTGGGACTCGCGGCTCTGCGACGAACCCGCAGAAGGCGATAATGGAGCAAGAACAAGCGGATGAGAGATTAATTGGAGTCGCGGGGACAATGACGGCACGTAAGGGAATCAGCCTAATTACGGACGTCTGGAACACAGGGCTAATTAGTGTTTTTCACATTCGATTGTGTGTTTCGCGCTCCGCAGCTCGATGGCTCCGGGTTCGTCCAGGCTTAGCGGCGGATCCAGATGTCAGCGAGGGAGACGACTACTTGCTTAATCCATTAAGTCTTTCCATAGCCGACAAACCGGGAAAACAGGATGCCGGAAAGGACGACCTTTCCACCTACGACGCATGAACAGCCCTTACACCCTTTCCCACGATTTATTCACTTCTGGCTAAATGCGAGGCCTGATCTTCGTGCGCCTAGTTCTGCAGGAAATGACGGGGAGAGGAAGAGCTACAGGGAAGCTTGGGGATAGCGACCGGTTGTTGAGATGTTACAGAAAGGTCATGGAACTGAAAGTGTTGTTAAGCCAGGAACTTGGAAGTGAGAGACGAAAAAAGGTCTTACTAACAAGACCAAAAACAATCACATGCTGCTTCAACACTTTAATCGGATCCACAAATGATGTAGTCTCTTCTAGCGCCTTTGACATCTCGAACAAATTTCGAAGAAATGTCGCTAGAACCGATCATCGAAATTATTCGCTCCCTTTAGATTAATGCTCAGATCATCTAAAGCACCAAAGGAGAATTGGAGGAGGCAGGTGTTAAAAAGGGGAAGGTCATCCCAAGCTGAAGTTGAAATGGTTTCAATTTTGGAAGGAGTTCCAAAGTTTTTTGAGTTTTTTTTAGTTCGAAGAAGTTGTTTCCTTACGAAGATGACTAAAAACGGCCACTTGCTGCTTCAACCTAATACTATATGTGTAGATATTGTATACATATACTGCTGTATACGGTTATATGTATATATTCAATACGGTATGATAAAACTCAAATGAAGAAAAATAAAGACTGAACGTCGATACTGTTCACAAAAATATTTGCATTCGTTCATACTCTGTAAAATAAAAAATATTCCTTATAAGTTATCGGATAATTCATGGTAATTATTAGAAAAAGGTGGTTAAGAATCCTGTCAAGTGCATATTGTAAAAATAAAGAAAATGAGTAGAAAAACGTCTTTACGAAAAAGACCATAAACGGCCACTTGCTTCTTCAACCGAATGGTGTAGAGTTATATGCATTCAATACGTATAAAAGAATCAAAACGGTACTACGACAATTCAGTAAACGACATTTCAGTAAACGACAATTCAGTAAACGAGAAATCAATAAACGACTTTTGAGTAAACGACATTTCAATAAATATTTTTTTAAATCAAAATGTGGGGTTGAAAGAAGTTTGCGGATGCAAACTTAATTAGCTGAGCATCAGGACTGTGGGAAAGCCTAAGCTGCAAGAGGTTCGCCGAAGCAGAAAAGAAATCGCTTCGCTCTTTTAACTGTCTCTAGACTGTCTAAACGTCCCAAAATACGTTTTCTTAGTCGTAATCAGGGTGGTCGAATCAATCATTCGAGCAATCATATTCTATAGGCTTCAAGCAGAAGCTTAAGTCATAATATAAACCACAGTAAGCAGAGTAGAAGCATGATCTATGCACAGATCCAAACCCACTTTGACGTGATTTCGCGCCATGCCTATGCATGTGACGGAAACTTATGTTAGATGTACATCCTAAGCAAGTGCATCCATCTGATCTATTATATTTCGATTAAAATAAATATTTACTGAAATGTCGTTTACTCAAAAGTCGTTTACTGATTTCTCGTTTACTGAATTGTCGTTTACTGAAATGTCGTTTACTGAATTGTCGTACCACGGACAAATCTAAGTACGATTGACGTGGAAATTTGTTTTGATCCTTGGGCCACGTTAGATAGAACTTGTGTCGATCTTCTGTCCACGCTCTTTTTTATGATATTTAGGAGGGACAAAAAAACTTTGAAGCTTAACGGATAGGAAATACTAAACTACTAAAATATTATGTGGGCGAAAGATTTAAAATTTCCAAAAATTCTGTCATCTTTAATCCCCAAC
>JADLIF010000639.1:0-22046 GCA_016648015.1 Steinernema khuongi | reverse complement strand
GGCCATTATCGCCTAGTAAGGCAATGAAGGCCGTGGTAAAGTCGCAGACCCCGCCTAAATTCCAAATGCATTAATGCGAATGAGATTGCGTCAACTTACGACCCATTGGCCAGGGCCCGTAATAGGGCGCCGCCACCAACCCTTCTACGTTGCAGCGTTGGCGGTGGCAGAGGCCGAGGGGCGCGACGAATACGAGGCAGGCGACGAAAGCGAAGGTGTTCATGGCGATCGGCTGTTTCGGGAAGGTCAGGAGTATGATAAGAAAGGCGGCGTTCATGGCGAGTATAATCAACAGTATTAATAACAAATATCCAACTGCTGGGAGGGGTGCCGCGATGATCACGTGGCGATAGTGGCGTTTGGGTAGGCCGAGGGGCATAGAGGCGACCAGGAGGAGTACGCTCATGGCCTCAGTCAAGAAGAATAAGAATCACATTTGCAACAGTTGACAATTAAATAGTAGTTAGTCACAAAGTGCAGAAGCGTCCTCTCGGGGCGCTCACGGCGGCGCCACTAAAGGGCGATCGGAACATCGCCGCGAAAGCAAAAAACGGACGGAGAGTGCTCGCTGGAACGCTTCCCTTAGTGCTTACACACTGAGAGGAGCGCTCTAGGCGACAAAGAAAGGGCGTCGTCACTCGCTGCGGAGCGCTGCGATAAGACGGTAAGCGCCAAAAATATGAGTCGCTCAAAAGAATAGTTATACAAAGACAGGCGCTTTTGCTGACAAGTAACTAGAACCGTCTCCAGTTCTCGGAAAGTTCGCACATTCGGTCTGTCTCGGATACAGAAGAACTCGCCTCTGTTGCTGACATGTAACTATTCCCGTGTGTCCCCCGCCGATTGAAATGAAACTTGGTGGAATGATAGACCTAAATGTAATTATGACAGCGCGCATAGCGGGACCGGCCCTAACTCAAAATTTCCTACCTTCAGAACCAACCGACTTTTCCTATTGATTGACAGTACATAAGGGTAGGACTGAATGTGAGATGCAAAACAGAGTGATGGTGTGGTGGCATGTCGGTTGTCAAGCTATTGAGAGCAATGTGGCCCTGGGAGGTGTCATTCCCTTCCTCGTCCACTGAAGAAAACCCGAAAACCACGCATGTGGCTACTGCGGAAAACGCTACGCGCGTGACCAAGGGCTGTGATTCACTGATTCTTGATTCATATGATTCATTGGAAGGCCGCCCGATGCCTTTATTTGTGTGCATGCAATGACGAGCGATACTTCTTTGGCAGAAGGTTTCTTGTTCTCCACGCTCCACTGTGCTTCGTTCGTTGAGATAAATGGAGCCCCAATCTCCCATAATCTCGCCTTTCTACGTAGCGTGACTTCAGGACCTTTTTACCGTTTTCAACATCTTTTGGCTTCGAAACCCATTCCCCTCCTTTTTTATTCATGCTTGGATAACTTCATATTTTGAGAGATTTTGTGCCTGTTATCTGGCTACGGCCGGGTACTGTGGCCTCTGAATTTCACCTTTGCATGCCTTGGATGTATTAGAGATCATAACCGGCTAGAAAACGGCCCTATATTGGTCCAGAAAAACCGTCTTCCGAGCAGTGCTATCATAAAACGACACACCGAAGTCCTCGCGTGTGAATCGCTTCTCATCGCATGGAATCTATCTCCATTCATTTCAGAACGCATTCAGAGTTCCAAAATGTGGCCGAGAAGTTCTGAAGCGTGTTGGCCAATCTTATTCTGGCCAGCCTCAGAACTTCTCGGTCACACTCCCGTCGGGACCTCATCGAGCGCCTTCTTCAACCTTAAGTAAGTGCCTTCTTCCACCTTGGCAACAACTAGAGGTCATTTCAGTTAACGAAACGCTATGTCACAGAAGATGAAATGTCCTATTTTGTCATTCGCACTGCTGTAGAAGGGATGTCGAGTCCTTCAACTTTTAACACGACCTGTGCTGGGCAGCAGTTGAACATTCAACATACGGACAACGGCATCACCGTATCCCTCTCGTACCCATCTACACTGGAGCAACACTGAATACTTCTATTGTCAGCACGACGCATGGACTACACTGTTTTACCCAGCGTTCACCGAAAGTAAAGACTTCCAAAGAGTTGTTTTCATAGTGGTACACACTCGTACATTGTGCTTAATTGTTTACCGATCGATAAACATTGTTGAATGTTCTTGAATGTTGCCGAGCTCTCCAGCATTTTATATAGGATTTTGCTGGCGGTTCAGAAAGATCCTCTTGCAGGTGACGTTTCTGGGCAGCAAGGTACATACCAGTCGCGATTTTCGTTAGTGTGGAAATCGTTTTCAGTCAGTCCCGCTTTCTCAAATTGGTCCATGAAGCTGCATTGTCATTGTCCCAAACAAATTTTAAAAAGAGACTCTGAGCGAAAAGCAGGGTCTTGCGACCCTCCGAACAATAGAACGATATTAGAAAACTTAAAATTAAGTATTTTTCAATTAGTCAATCCAGATTCCATCGCAGGTAGGCTTCAGGGATTTCTTTCCGCAGACTCGTTTCCGTTCCCAGGTTCCGATTGATTTCCAAGTTGGAGGCTTTCAAGCAATTGTGCAGCCTCGGCAATTGGGTCGTTTTGCTCCCTGTGAAGAAGTGAACAAGGATAATGAATAAAAATGATCTTCGCGGTAAACGCGAAACAGTCGGTGGTGAGTTTGGTCACTAACGTGTTTGGATCAAGGTTAGTTGGCACAGAACACTCGAACGACTCGCTGCCGCTACCGGAGTTGATGGTGATCTGGTAGGCGAGGGGGCTGTCGCTTGAGGTTACACTTATCTTCCGCGGGGATGAAGTCTTGTAGAGAAACGTGAAGTTATCCTTTCCAGGAACCATGAACACTTGAGGCCTGCTTCCGTTCCCTAAAATACAGTTAAATTAACAAAAAAATGCGTTCCGAAGTGGGATACATATCGCTAACACGACGGAACCCCAAACTCCGCCCCGCCAATTATCGATTGTGCCCATCATAGACCATACAATACAAGCAAACGGATAGAGTGCACAGTTCTGAAAAATGCACACAATTTACCCCTACGCCCTCCCAAGAAGCATCTGCTCTTGCAAATTCATGCCTCGTAGGGTTCCCTTATTAGGGGGGATTTTTAAAACGGTTTTAGGGATTCTAGAATCAGTTCGGTTCAATAAAGCCGGCTCCTTGGTGCTGCCCGTTGGCATGACGACACTTTAATTATAAATTGGAACAATGTTAACCCCTACTAACCTTCACCATTCGGAGTTTGGGGTTCCGTCGGTGTCTCTTTCTTCGAAGAAGACACTTATTCAAGCAGTTCTTACAGACGCGAGTTTCAGATGAGTAACTGGCAAGCGACATAAGCAGAGGATAGCTGTGTGGGGGTTGAGGGGATCGAGAACGGGGCGGACGATCCTCTTTGAGCCCAGCGCGACCCAACCGTGACCCAATATGATCGATTTTTGGCCAGCTTCTCTTTCCTACTCTTTTCTCTCGGATCAGCTCCTTCCTCCCACTAGGTTCCGTTTCGCCATGGCAAAAAGGGGCGCTTATCTGACGTCAATCACTTTCATCCTCTTTTCATTGCTCCTTTCGACGACGGCCATCGTGCCCGCTTCCAACGAATGCTGGGACGACCGTATCTTTGCGTTCTCTGGTAGTCTTCACAGTTGTAACGCGACCAAGCAATGTGCAAATGAAACGGTTCTATTGAACGCAGCCACCGAAGAGTGCGGCCAGGCAAGTGGCCAGGTTCCATTGCAGGGATAAGCAGTGACTTTCAGTCGCCTAAGAGCCACACGTTCCACGAAAGCTGTGGAGTCGGCCACTATTTCGGGATTGACTACACCTGCTGCGCTCCTTATCAATGTAGGCCCTTGCTAACGCCTTCCTAGCTTAGTCTCTGTTCCCAGATCACGACCATTGTTTGGACCCCTATCGCTGGAAACAGGGAAACACGGATGTGTTGGTAGCTGTCATAAAGAAACATAGAAGCCTAGAAAAAAGCAAGCAGGAAGCCCTTAGACGGGGGGATAACGCCACGGCTGATATTATTGAGAAACAGAAGCTTAAATTCGGATCACCGTTTCCGGGGGGCTTCCGTCCGCGGAGAGATAAAACATGTACAAACGTAAGTTTTCCATGGGTTCCTCCAGGCTCGAAGCTTGGCTAACCATTTTCAGAAAACAAAAGAGGCTGTACCTGCGGGCAGCTCCTTCATCAGCCGCCACAACACCTACTACGACTACAGAACGCTTGCACTGCGCCATGCTCAGGACATTCCACGTGCTGTGATGGGCTTTCTGACAATGGAATACAATTGCACAGGCTTTATGCCTCACGCCGAAGCGGCTAATCCGAAAAATGTATACGAGATGTCCTATTCGAAGACGGGAGGCTGTTATTTCTTCCCTGAACTTGAAAGAGAAGCAGGTTAGTCAGGGTGCATCGCAATTTCCCTTCCTTCGCGGCCCAGGGCGAGATAGAGCACTACTATGTCCAAAAATCGGTTTAGCACCCCTTAGTTAGCGAAGAAAATTCTGAACAAGAGGGGTTGGAGAAGCACACGTGCTCTAGTTCACTCTAGTTCCTGTAAAAGACAGGTGCTTTACACTTCGACAGCCTCCTCCCCATTGGTCTTGCATGCCATTTACTGAAGTGCTTGCAGAGGACTTTGCCTTCGAACTGAATCGGAACACGTCGGTGGGAATGGTCCCCACGGAGAGACAGTTCTGGGAGGACGACAATTCCGCAGAGAAGTACTGCGAATGGCTTCTCAAGAAGATGACTGACCCCGCATGGATCGAAGAAGAGGTGACGCTGACATCTGGACTGCAGGTTTAAAAGTACTTCTTCAGGACTTTACGACCACTTGGGTGCTCTACCTTCTGTTTCTGACAGTAGCACTGTGTGTGGCCGCGGCTGCTGGCTTTAATCTCGGATTGAGGAGGACCCGAGAGGACACAAAAGCACAAGAGATGTTGCCCACTTTCGTCAACCCCAGTTTTACCCATCAAGCTTCCGTGATAAATCCCTGAAGTGCTCATTTCCTGTGACTAATAAATGTATGATACCTCATTCCAGTGGAGTTCAAGTAGAGGTGTCTTATGTAAACTTACAAAAAGCGAGAGAACGTGATGCGTTTAGAACCCTGCAAAAGAAGTACCGTTCATTCATATTCGACACGTTTGAGCCCCATTTATTCAGCCCTTTGCTAAACGTGCAACAACCATGTTCGCTCATAGCGACCCAATTAACAAAGAAAGAAGTATAAACTGGAGCCAGAGGGTAGCTGTGTGGGGGTTGAGGGGATCGAGAACGGGGCGGACGATCCTCTTTGATCCCAGCGCGACCCAACCGTGACCCGAAATGATCGATTTTTGGCCACATTCTCTTCTCGACTCCTTTCTCACTGGCGGATCAGCTCCTTCCTCCCACTAGGTTCCGCTTCGCCATGGCAGAAGGGGTCACTCATCTGACGTCAGTCACTTTCATCCTCCTTTCATTGCTCCTTTCGACGACGGCCATCGTGCCCGCTTCCGACGAATGCTGGGACGACCGTATCTTCGCAGTCAACCTGAATATATCTGACATATCTCAACAGATACTTAACTGCAACGCGTCCAACAAACGGTGTGTAAATGAAACGGTTTTATTGGGAGAAGCGACCGAAGAGTGTGGCCAGGTAAGTATCGGTAAAGCACCTCGTTGTAGCGATGAGCAGTGGTTTTCAGCCGCCTAAGAATCACACCTTCCACGAAAGCTGTGGAGTCGGCCACTATTTCGGGATTGACTACACCTGCTGCGCTCCTTATCAATGTAGGCCCTTGCTAACGCCTTCCTAGCTTAGTCTCTGTTCCCAGATCACGACCATTGTTTGGACCCCTATCGCTGGGAACAGGACCACACGGATTCGCTGGTGACTGCGATGAAAAAAGCTGCGCGCTTGGCGAAAACCATGCACGAAGCTCATAAACGGGGGGATAAGGCCAAGGCAGATCTGATTCTAAGGGAGAAGCTTGTCCCAGCGATGACACTCATCGACTACTCTGCTCCATTCTTCCTCGAGTCCGCCGGAGACAAAGCCTCGTGCAAAAACGTAAGTTTCCCATCTACTTAGCGATGGCCAAAATGAGCCTTTCGTGAGCTTTCTTAGCTCCAGGCAATATCCATAAAGTCACTTTACAAGATTCCTGCTAACGTCATCTGAAATGCGGTCGCCATGTCTATCGGCTACACGTTCTAACCACTTAACCTTCTTTAGAGACTAATGAAGCTGATAAGTGAGCTCGTGAACCGGAGAATCACCTACATCAGTCGTCAGCGCACATTCTTCGAGTTCAAGGAAATTCTTCAACAAAGAATTTTCTTCGATAGACTAAACCGAATGCCAGGAGAAGTGGTGAAGCTGATAAAACTGGAATATAACTGCACAGAATACTTGATGTATCACTTCTCTAATCCCAGAGATCTGGCCGATCACGCTCTCTTCCATACGGGAGGTTGCTCCTTCTTCCACGACCTTAAGAAACAAACCGGTGGGTCAGAGTGTCACCACGCTTCCAAAGAGATTTCCAGAGGAGCTGGCTTTCGAATTACACCGCAACACGTCGGTGGGATTGGCGCCCACGAGTGAACACTTCTGGGAGGACGAGGACGCTGCAGGGAAGTACTGTGAGTGGCTGGTCGAGAAGATGACCGACCCCGAGTGGATGGAAGAGGTAAGCACATGCCTTACAATGGAACGTCTCCGAGTGTCCCCCGGCTAGGCGTGCTAATCAAGACCAAGAAACTGTTGGAAACTCTCGACGCGGATTCGAATCCCACTAGAGCCAAAACATTTCATTTTACTTCCTTACGTGGGCTGTTTCTTAAGAGTCAGGGATCGCAGCGCAATGTGCTGGGCCTTCAGTTTCCAGCGGATCTTCTCCGATTTTCTAACATAGGGATGAAATATGGCGGAAATGAAAGGTTAATCCTTGAAACTCTCGATGCGTGTGCGACTTCTGAATTCTGAGTTTTTGACTAAAAACTTCAAACTTTTACGAAAAGCACGAGTTTTTCTCACAGGAAAAAATAATTTTGAACGATAATTTTTTCTATACCATAGAAAAAATGTAAACTTTTGAGTTTTGAAGGTTTTTCGGGGTTTGAGTCTTGACATCTGAGTTTTGCACAGCCTTGGTCCGAATACGACCGGGGCACAACGTCACTTCAACTGTTGTTTTGTTTGTCCCTAACGCTTTAGGCCTTCCGTCTCCACTGTGTTCCGGGGCTAAGTCGCCAGAAAACATTCGGAAAAGTTCTTCTGTCGGCTACTTGCCCGAAGTAAAGAGCTCTACTTTAGGACCACCACACTACTACGCCTACTTCGGTCACTTCCATTCTGATTTTCATCGTCTTGGTGTTAGCGGCGGCGGCTGTCGGCTTCATTCTTGGGAAAAGAAGGAGTCGAGCGAGCACTAGAACAGAGGAGAAGGCGTCCTTCGTTCACAGAAACGAAGAAGTTTTCCACTAGTGAAGAAGCTCACTGTCTTTCCTCTGCTCTTGCCAAGCTAAGAATAAACACATCTCAAGGGTGTGGAAGGGGAGAAGTGCGTACGAATTCCTTGAATCTTAGGGCGTCTGACCTTTGTCAGTGGAACCTGCAAGATCTGGAAGTGTCAGCACTATTTTTATCAGCACTAGAACACCAAAGCAGGTGGGGTATGTACAGAGGTTCAGGACTCAATAGCGGGATTGTTCATCGTTGAAGATGTGGTAGGCGACAGTGGGCGGCTCCTCTATCCTCCTTTCTTTCTGGGTCTCTCTCCGCCACAGAGTGAAGCCAAGGGCCGCAGCCACAAGCATCACTCCAGTGAAAAACAGGAGAACAACCAGATTAGCCGTCGAAGGAGTGTAGCCCTGAAGTGAAGTTGGTGTTTGGGTATGTGATTGATATTGGACCTTTTAAATGACCGTCTTAAGACAGGGGTGACACATGGGTACATCTAAGTAGCTGACTGTGTGGACAAAGCCGGCAGACGCAAAAAACGGCTAGTTTCTACTCTATAATGGTCCGATCGCTGACCTAAGTTAACCTAAAGCCATTTCCTCCCTATTTAGATGGCTATCCAACGAGCCATCAGAACAGCGAAAAGAACAGCGAATGACAAAGCGAAAGCGGAAGACAAAACCGCCTAAACTTCTGCGGCTTCTGTGAACCTCTTTCATTTCTCGAAGTCTTGATGTTTTGCTTTTTAAGTTTGCATCCGCGAACCTCGAGGGTTTCGCGGTTTTAGCTCTCGCTGTTGTGTCCTGGTGCCGCCGCCAGAAGTGTAGAACCAAGTGTGGCAATATGCAGTTCGGAGCTTTGAAAATCCTCACAAATGATCCGTATATTGTCACGCTTGGTTCTCCATTGCTACCTAGCATGGGCCGATGAGTACTTCTCATTACTATCGCCCAAATCTGAGGGGGATCAAGGGATACCTTTTCGTCTTCCCATCCAGGAGCAGTGAACTTGTCGACTAGCCATTCACAGTACTTCTCTGCAGCACCCTCAGCTTCCCAGAAGTCCTTCTCCGGGGGGTTCAATCCAATCGACTTGTTGTGATACAGTTCAAGCGTCAGCTTCTCTGCAAAGCGCATAAGAACCGTCGCCACACTCCCGCTCACCGGTCGGTTCTTCGAGTTCGGGGAAGAAGTAGCAGCCCCCAATGACGTGATAGGCAGTCTTCGCCATGGCTTTGGGACTTGCATGTTCAAATGACGGCGCCGATTTGTGCGTGCAGTTATAATTCCCCTTGGCGAGTCTCACCACATCTTGTGGCACCATGTAATGATTGTAAACGAAGACAAGGTTCTGTATGGCCTTTCGGAACTCGAAGTACGTGCGATGTCGACTGATGAAAGTACTGTCCTCGGGTGTCACGTGGAGATCCGATGGCCGAGCCTTAAGAGTGCGACTTTGAAAGGAAGGAAACATGCCCTTGTCCCTAAACGTACCCACAAACTTCTATGCTCTAATCTAACTAGGGAGCTTTCTGGGCCGATCAATACTTCTCGTTACTATCGCCCAGATCTGAGGGGACATCGCAGGATTCTCTATTATATTTATGTAAGGCGAAAATGGCAAAGGTTAAATAAGTAGTGTTAGAAATAGCAGTCTTCTTGAAGCGATGACTACGGAGAATGACTGCTGAACGTCAGAATGCCGAAAAAACGCCACTATTTCTTCACTTTTCGGCATGTTGTCATACTTCGTATTAAGCAGCGTTTTCCGATAATTTTTCGGCGTTCACGTGTGCTCTAATTATGACATTAACACGGTAAGTGTCGCCCGAATTTAAAAAGGGGGTATCAAAACTCCCTAGTAAGAAATTCTTTATTTTACCCATCGGCTCATTTCTAAGATCACTCAAAGTGGGTGTAAAATGATCTAAATAGGAATGTCCAATGAGTGGCTAATTACTCGAAGTATTTGGTTCAAAGATTACCGTGGTATAATTCTCTGGCAGAGATTCCATGGAGCCGTTAGGTAACAAGTACGGAAAAGTGAGGTTTGGGCATTCCGTAATGCCTTCCCAAGGCTCATAATATTTTCCCGTAAGCAGAGTGGAGTAGTCATTGAATTCCACGAAGGCTCGAAAGTCTTCATCATCATCAGGAGTCTCCATGTAAATGTCATGCATCTCTGTGGGATCCTTCGCTTTGTAAGATCTGGTGCTCGAAGAAAGAACAACCTTCCTTAGTAAAGTCAGAAGTGTGTCCGTGTGGTTCTGCTGCCAGCGAGGCTCTAGTAGGCAGTGCTCGTGGACTGCAAAGGCGGAAGTGAGTAAGTCCACCAGGCGAAGGGAAGGATCTACATTGGTAAGGAGCGCAGCAGGTGTAGTCGATGCCGAAGGAATGATTGTATCCACAGCTTTCCCGGAAGGTGTGGTTCTTAGGGGGCTGCAAAAGACGTTCACCCCTACAACACCTGTACTTGTGACACTTACCTGACCACATTCCTTGGTGGCTTCTTCCAACAACACCGATTCATTCACGCATCGTTTTGTCGCGTTGCAAGAGAACCTGAGAGTGCCAGAGAAGGCGAATATGCGGTCAGTCCAGCATTGGCCCGGAGCTGGCACGATCGCCGACGATGAGAGGAAGCATACAATGAGGATAGAGACGGATAACGCCAGATGAGTCGCCTTAGTCATGCCGAAGATGGCAAGGAAGGGCAAGGCAGTGGGAAAGGAGATGAGAAGAGGGGACGACTGTTGCTTAACTTTGGGTCAGGGTCACGGTCGCCCGCATCGGCTCTCGCTTTCTTCACTCGTTCAAAAACTGGCCATGTTGTTTCTCTTTCCTCCACCACTAAGGACGGACATTTATGTCCCTGTATAACTCATATCAAGCTGCCTCGGAACTCTACCATGAAGGCCACGACAAAAACCAAAATTATCAGTAGTTTAGGATAAAATCGTAACACAACGGATATTTGCGTTGTGCGATGCGGAATATGGACGAAACAGGCAACTGGAGCCCTCGGTGGGCACGACGCCGATGGCGGTCTCCTTGCCGATGCCCTGCTCGCCGTCCAGGCGCCGGATGATCCAGTCGATGACGCGGATATACTCCCTTCTCATTTCAAGGACGCATACTGCTGTGCAGAACAAGAACTTACAGATTCTGGAAGACCACTTCTGATTACGGTAAACTGTTTTAACCTTGGCGCCTTGAACCCATTCTGTCGGCCGATGATCAGCATTGTTCTGATTTTCGCAGGACTTTAGAATATTTTGATCCACTTCCCTATCACGATGCGACCCACCCAACACAACGAGGTTCACTCCTAGGCATTCATTACGTCTAACTCACTCAGAGGACCTATACAAGGGAACGATCGAGAGGGTACATACTAGAGAAACGGACTGAGGGATGACAATAAATAGCGGAGGGGTCGAAGATCAACGGACGGCGGGCTTAGAGGGCCTCGATGCGCTTCTCCTGCGCGTCGAGCTCGGCGCGCACCTCCGGCGGGAGGTCGGGGCCGACCTGCTGCTCGAGGAACTTGCGCACCTCCTTGGCGTCCTGGTGCCAGTAGTCGGGCGGCAGGGACATCAGCTCGTCCCAGTGCACTTGGCCGAGGCCGTCCAGGTTGATGGAGCCCTCGGTGGGCACGACGCCGATGGCCGTCTCCTTGCCGATGCCCTGCTCGCCGTCCAGGCGCCGGATGATCCAGTCGATGACGCGGATGTTGTCGCCGAAGCCGGGCCACAGGAACTTGCCCTCGGCGCTCTTGCGGAACCAGTTGACGTGGTAGATCTTGGGCACGCGGTGGTTGCCCTTGTTCAGGCCCACCCAGTGCTCCAGGTACTTGCCGAAGTTGTAGCCCATGAAGGGACGCATCGCCATAGGGTCGTGCATCACCGTCTTGCCCTTGTACTCGGCGGCGGCGGTGGCCTCCGACTTGAGGCACGCGCCGGTCAGGATTCCGTGGTTCCAGGAGAAGGTCTCGTAGATGAGAGGGACACCCTCGGGCCGACGGCCTCCGAAGATGATCGCCTCGATGGGCACGCCCTGGGGCGACTCCCAGTCGGGGTGGATGATGGGGCACTGGCTGGCAGGGGCAGCGAATCGGGAGTTCGGGTGGGCGGCGGGGCCCTTGTCTCCGATCTTCCAGGGCTCACCGAGCCAGTTCGTCATCTGGACGTTCTGAAGAAGGAGGGGGTCAGGAGGCTCCGCCAGGGATGTGACCAACCTTGTCCTTGATCTCGTCCTCGAGTCCCTCCCAGAAGTACTCTCCGTCGGCGGTCTCGGCGACGTTGGTGAAGATGGAGTTCTTCTGGAACGTGGCCATGGCCATGGGGTTGGTCTTGTTGGAGGTGCCGGGCGCGACGCCGAAGAAGCCGGCCTCGGGGTTGATGGCGTAGAGTCGGCCGTCCTCGCCGAACTTCATCCACGCGATGTCATCTCCCACACAGCGCACCTTCCAGCCGGGCAAAGTAGGCTCCAGCATGGCCAGGTTGGTCTTGCCGCAGGCGGAGGGGAACGCCGCCGCGATGAAGTGCTCCTTGCCGTTGGGGCGCGTCACTCCCATGATGAGCATGTGCTCGGCCATCCAGCCTTCGTCGCGGGCGATGTTCGAGGCGATGCGGAGGGCGAAGCACTTCTTGCCGAGGAGGGAGTTGCCGCCGTAGCCGGAGCCGAAGGACCAGATCTCGCGCTCGGCGGGACGATGGGCGATGAGGACGCGCTCGGGGTTGCAGGGCCAGTGGTTGATCACCTTCTCTGAAGCAGGGCAAGGTTAGATCAGATCTACGGTAGAAACACTTACGCTTGACAGGTCGGGGAAGACCGACGGAGTGGATGCAGCGGACAAAGTCGTTGTCTCCCAGATGGTCAAGGACCTTGGGTCCGACGCGGGTCATGATGCGCATGGAGAGCACCACGTAGTTGGAGTCGGAGAGCTGCACGCCGATCTTGGACAGGGGGCCGCCCACGGGGCCCATGGAGAACGGGATGACGTACATGATGCGGCCGGCCATGCATCCGGGGAAGCGCGAGTCGAGCTCCGTGCCGAACTCCTCGGGGCCCATCCAGTGGCCCATGATGGGCTCCACGCCCTCGGCCGTGTGGCACACGGTCTGGTGCTTCTCGGGCGTCACCATCCACGTCTTGCTCTCGACGCGGGCCACATCCTTGGGGTCAGTGCGGCACAAGTAGTTGTTCTCGTAGGCCGTCAGCTGGGTGAGCATGCCGCGCTCCACGAGTTTGTCGATGATCTCGTCCGCTTCGTGCTGCGAGCCGTCGCAGATGTAGATGCCACGGGGGCGCATCAGCTCGGTCTTCTCGGCGACGAAGCGTTGGACCTGGAACAAGGAGGTGAGTCTCATGGTCCTTGGGAGGCACTGATAGATTTTGAAGGTGTGAAGCTATGATCCGGGCTTGGATGCAGTAGTTAGGCCTATAGGTCTGTGAATATTTGTTTCTGGCGTGAGCTGGAAAGACGTCGCCTTGTTTTGTTTACAATCACCCACGCTTAAAAGGATCCTGGCTACCCAAAAAGCGGATCCAGTTCAGATTACGAGTCGATAAACAGGCTTAGATCACCCTAAGTTCAATTCTGAGTCGAGTATTCAACCCCAGGAGGCCATAATCGATTCTGTGTGTGCTGTAAACATGTCTTATGCTCACTTTACTATCTAAATTCGATTTGTTCAACCTAAATGCAGTAGAATCAGGGTTATCCTAGAGTAGAGAGAGTAGATTTGAATCATTAGGTGGATAAGACTCCGTTGTGTTGTGTTAAAAGGGACCTGTGTCCATATAAAACTACCATGAATGCCCAAGAAGCTCATCAACTAAGGAAAGAGAGCCTGTATCAACATCGAAGGTCAAATATCGATCGCTGTGTACCTCATGTTTGAATAATAAGCCTCACGGCCTTTTGGTGCACTGTTCTGTGTCGTAAACATGTCCTCTGCCCACAGAACTCCTCAGTTTTCGCCTGTCAACAAGATCGCGGCCTCGTCGACCTAACCCACCTTGGGCGGGAGCAGATGGAAGTCTCCCTTGATGATGGGGATGTGTCCGAGGCGCTTCATGACGATCTCGTTGACGACGTAGAAGGCATCCTCGCTGATCTGGCGCAGCGAGGAGACGCCGGTGTTGGAGAAGGGTTGCAGAAGGTTGGGGTCGGTGGTCATCCTGAAAGCGAAGGAGCGGTGAGCGGAGGCGACGGGGACGTCGACGCGAAGTGCCGTCGCTGGACGCCGGCGGAGCCAGATATCGCCGCGTCGAAGGGGCGCGGGGCTCCGCCTCCCGATTGTAACAACAACAGCTGATAGCGGGGCGCAGAAGACCAAAGATTGGGGGGAAGGTCGAGCCCAGGCGAACCAGTTGGCCGGCCTTGAGCCCGCGGGAAACGGCGATCTGCACGTCGCGCCAACTGCGCCCGCAGGGGTCCGCGGGTGGTCTTCGATGTTTGCGCGCTAGAAGGGGGCACTCGCAGAGCTCCGGGCCGCTTTGTTGCGATGGATGCGAGAGGAGTGCGTCGTGCCGGGACGAAGGGTATTTCCCGGGAGCAGAGATGGTCGACACTAAGGAGGTTGAGGTGGTGGATCGCGCTGGAAGCTGCAAGTATGAGGTTTCTGGCTAGGGGAGAGGCTGGGAATAGGAGCGCTGAGTACGTTACATAGAGGAAAGAAGGAAGCAGTAATTGGCTCCAGTTATTCAAGGAATACTTCCAAAGAGGATATGAAGGTTTGGGATAGGTGGACGATGGATGGGAGAGGAGTGCGCTTTTATACCCATTTTATGGAAAAGGTCACACTAAAAGTGTCACTATTGGTGACTAAAGCGACGTCATCAGTATTCTGGATGCTGATGCGCATTGAAAACGTCAAGGACACATTCACACATTTGGGTTTGTGGACTCCCCAGTGAGAGTGGACTCCACACCCTCGGCCAAGCGCCACGTGGCTTAGATTTTCTTTGACCTCACTTCCCTGATCTCGCCACTATTCTGATCCGAGTAATCTGGGTGATCTTTGATCATTTGAGAGGAGCAGAAATGGAACAAATTTGGGGAGAAAAACAGTTCGATCAGGAAGTTCGACATCACTGGATCAGTAGACTCCAAGGACATCTTGTTTTTCACTTTTTACTCGTTTAACAATGAACGATTGTGACAGCGGGAGTGCAACTGATCACCGAAGATCCGAGGGTTGTTTTCGCTTCCCACAGGAACGCTGTCCCGCATCAAGTGCATAGAGAGCGCCTACAGAAAGTTCCTTATGGCTGGTGCCTTCGGCTGACTCCTCTTTTCAGGTGAGCCCAAATAGCAAAAAAAAGATATTAGCCTTAGCTACCATAGCATGTGCACTGACTATCTGAGGTCAAGAAGCCTGGAATTACCTTAAAGTCTTCTACAGACAGACCGTCTACAAATATGTCTACAGAAGTGTCTACCAAGATGGATCTCCAGATCAACAAGGACATGAGTGCGCCTAATTTTTAATTTTTTGTCATTGGTTTCGAATCATGGTTATCACAAAGAATCCCACCTTTCGGGCGTGTTCCTTCTAATTCGGAAATACCGTGCGTGACTATTTACCAGCCCTACTTGTCAGAGGTTCCGGGTTCCTTTTGCTGCGTGTCCAAGTCCAAGACGACTTGACCGCTTAATGTCGTTTTCGTGCGCGAGCTTCTTGGCGTAAATTCATTTCCTTATAGGAGTGCGACAAGGCGAAGATGTTTCAAAGTTGCTTCATTGAAAATTTAAGGGGATTACAAGTCACAGTTAAGGTCACATCGCAGCAAGTTAATCCAAGCCTCAAGCTACGCCAAGGGGCAAATGGTGGCTTAAAATTGCTAATAAAGCAAAGCGTCCATTGATTTTCATCTTGAAATGCCCATCTAATCGATTCCTCCACTTCAGAGTGCTCTCTCCGAGGACGTCCCCGCCACGTGGTCGTCTGCTTTGCTACACTTTGCAACTCCTTCCTTCGGGCACTTCACTCTCAAATGACCGAATTGCCCATAAAACCGTCGTCGTGCAACGTTGGTTTTCGGTCGCGAGAAGGCGAACATCTCCTCCGCTCCACTTGTAGCGTGGGGGGAGGGGACTCCCGGGGAATCGATTATCTCGGCGGAACTCCCGATGGAGCTTCTCTGCGAACGCACGTTTCCGCGTCGGGCGCATCACAAATCGCCCGGACAGTGGTAAACAACGGACTTAAATCAGCGCCGCTGACAAGTTGCACTCGTCTATCTAATCTCAGCGAAAACACTCTTCTCCCCGACTCCTGCGGATCTGCACGCGGCCAGGCCCAGAAGAAGCTGACCGAGGCCTGCTGATTAGATCCGAGTTCGGCTAATCGATCCGATTAGATTGTGGTCCAATCGTCGAGTGGTCAGTCCAGCCAAGAAGATGGTTCGATTCTTGAGAGGTCGAGTCGGCCTCTTGGTGCTGAATAGCTTAGTATTGGATCAGATTCCCCATTTGAGTCGACCTCTCCTGACGCAGAGTGACATCCACTTTCCGCGCGGGACCGGTTCCACACGTCCAACCGAGCGAAAACGAGCCGAGCAAAACAAGCAAGCGAGTGCAAAGTCCGTTCGAGACGCGGTCTCCCGGCGAGCGCATTAGGCGCTAATCCTAGAAGGTGGCGTTCCCCAGGAGCGCCGCCGAGGGCACAAGCGCTTTTGTACGTCTCGACGCGAAAACAGGCCGATCGGCCAGAGCGGAAGGCAGAGGACTTCGGTGGAGACGCTTGTTTGCGACGCGAAAGCACTCATATGGAGAATGGAGCGGACAAACAAAGAAGGTAAAATGCAGGGAGAAGGTTTTGTCTTCGTCGCTGTACTTGGAAGTTAGGCATCTAGACGGCCAGGGTTCACCTATTGCTCAAACCGCTCGCCACAAAATTCACTTACTGTCGCCAAGTGTGTCAAATTTGCTTTCGAACCACCCACATCGTGACATATGCAGTCGTTGCAAATTCTTTGGCACTTTTAACTCCTGATATAAACCTTTTTACAGCAAACGAAAAGTTCTAAATTCGATCCGATGCCAAAATCTGATTCGATTAAAAAGCGGTTTTCGATCTTTTCGGTCACAGGCGATCACTATCGCTCCCGTGGAAGGTTCTGCGCCGGAGGCGCTCGTCGAACGCGATCTGGGTGGTTCCCAAATTATCTGAGCACGGCGACCAATCGAGGGTCCACGGCGGTCGAAGTGCCCTCATCTCCTTTTCCACCTATGGGGACCATCCGTTCTTCCAACAAAATCGGTCGCCAAGGCCGAAGTTTTTCTTTCTGTGCACTTTGCACTACAGTTGTCTCCTTCTGAGCCTGGAATCTGACTCTACCGAAGATCCGATGCAGGTGTTGCTGTTTAGATGTCCTTTAAGTTCCGCGGGCGAAGGGACTTCGATCAGTGATCTGTAGCCCCGCGAGGACGACCCTTCCAAAAAACAAGATTCCGATGTTGTGTGAGAGTGTACCGCGTGTAGGAGCAAAGTCGTAATCGGGCAGAATACGGACATGAAAGAGGAGAGTCGAGAGGGGATGTTTTTGGAACAGGGGATAAGCTCGATGGGGAAATGTGTTGTTATGGAAAGGTCAAGCCGATGAGTGGAAAAAACCTTAACAAAAACACCGAATTTATCCGATGCACTTCCTTCCTCAATGCTTGTGAAATGAGTTAACTAAAAGAGTTACAAACTTCCTCGTGTGGGGCTTACAGAAAGCTCCTTAACCTCATCATCGACCATATCCCAGAGAGGGGATATTTTTAGAGCAAAGGAGGAAGTAGAGGGACAAATGTGTTGTTTGTCGAAAGGGCAAGCCTGGAGAAAAACAAGAAAAAACGTGCGGAAGTCTTTTCAGCTTTATTCCCTAATCAATGGAGACATCGAAGCACCGGAAGCAATACCCACCCACCAGAATCCTCTCCCATACTGACCCGCGGGCTGACCTGGGTGTATTCGTTGATCACTCCCAATCTGATCAATCTGTAAATGTAACATCTGAATGGAGATTTATGCCACAATTTGAGTCCATCCATTCAGGATCCTTTGCAACCCTTCACCCTACCACCAGCCTTATCCTAGGTAGCCCGAAGGCAGCGTCCACCCAGAGAATTGCCACCTGCTCTGTGCCCACGTGTCTTCACTTGTTTGTTTAAAGCTCTCCGAGGCTCTCTCTCCTCTCGACGACGTCGGCCGAAGCGGAATCGATCGGCGTGAACATCGATCTCCCTGCCTCGGTCAAGGTACACCGACGGCGGCGTTGTTTGTGTTTGCGGCGGCGGTGGCGACCGATCGGCGTGGGGGGAAGCCAAGGGAGCCGGCCTCAGCACTGGGGTGCAGATGGCGCGTTTTATCGTCCGATAAGCGCGCTGAGGAAGGGAAAAGGAAGGAGTTTCGTCGACGGCGCCCTCACGTGGTGGCCAAGCACGTCTCGTGAGCGGAGAAGCCCCCACGTGGGAGATAAGGGGCCGGCAGCGGTGCAAAGAGTGCCCCCGACGCCTTCTTGAGAGAAACCGGATCGGGAAATGGGCCAGTCACGCTTAGGGAAATCGATTCTTTCTGCAGCCCTCCGCGAAGCCATTTGCCTCTTTGTGTTTGGGTCCGACCCAGGGCGAGGTGCTTGGCGGGGCAGTTTTTGATCTTTTGAACAAACGAAACGTGAAAAGGAAGGCTACAAAGACGGGGAAAGACAGGAGAGACGCAGCGGTGATACTTGGAAGGTCACAGAAGACATGAGACGAGAAAAGACAAATCCATCTTTTCTTGTTTGGTCCCTATTTGGAGAGAGTCTCATGAAGCTGTGATTCTGTTTCAAACATGGTTCTGAAGACTTTAAGCTTTACAGTTCAGAAGAACGGTTCGAAGATCAACAGTTTTGGTAAAGGGTTCAGAGAAAAGAGGGCACGGACCGCTGTTCGATGCTCGAAAAGGTTCCTCTATAAGTAAAACCTAAGATCCATTCTCGGCTCAAACTATCAACTGCCATCGACTGTAAAAAACAGGTTTCCACAGTTGACATGGATGCCTCCGTTTGCAGCCACTTTGCGGCGAACCAAGCCACTTTCCGTCCTGCTCTTCGTGTTTGGGTGCGACGCTGGCAGAGCTGTTTAGCGGAACAGTTGTTGATCTTTCGAAATAAACAATTCCTAGGAATACCACTGGAAAGCTCAAAAATCACCAAAGCTGTAAAGATTAAATTGGTGTTTTAGATCATGTTTCCATTGAGTGCCAAGAAAGGATCTGCGCTTTTCAAGAGGCTCGATGGAACTTTAGCATTATTTTGGTCTTTAATGAACAAGCAGTGCACTTTTATCGGATACAAAAGAGTCGACTTGAAGCAACTTGTTGCATATGTAGTAGGGCAGCGATCGTTTGTAGCCACTCATCGGGGAATCGAGCCACTTTCCTCTTCATGTTTGGGTTCGACGCTAGTGGAAAACGAGCTACTTATTGGAACAGTTGTTGATCTTGTGAAGATAATAAACGAACGAAGAAGGCGAGTCATGACTCATACTGGCGGCACAAATGGGGCTGTCCAGTGATGGCGAACTTCAAGGATCAAGCGGTTCTTCTGTTCCCTTTTGTTCCCTCTTTTTCTCTCCTTTTGTTTTCTTTAGAAGCAGGGCATTTGAAGAGAAGAAAGGAAGGGAACTTTCAATTTCCCATCGCTGAGACTGTCTCCTAGCACACGACGGTGGGAACCCTCCTTCTCTGGTCTCTCCTTCTTCTCTGAGGACGGTCCAGCGGGACACTGGAGACGGCGTGCCAAGCACATGCCGTCAAGACCGGCGGCTGCTCGGTGCGAGCGCCGCACACTCACAAAGCAGACAGTCTTCGAGACAGACAAACAACAAAAGGTCGCCGATCCTATCAGTGCACAGAGCCGGGTCTTCTTCTGAAAACAACGCCGCCTGTGCCCGATCTCTGGAGCTACTTGTCACCGGAGATGTCGAAAATAGAGATTCATGGCGACAGCTCCGCAGTGCAGAGAAACACGGAAATTTATCGGTCTTTCCGCGATTTTAGAAAGCTTCTTTGTTGGCTCTCGGCTTGTGCGGGAAGCTGAGATTCCACGGAAAGATGATTTGTCGGCCCTTGTCCGCTCTCTCTGTGCAACCAGCCTGATTGGCGTGATCTCAACGTCGCCAGAACAAGGAGGTTGCAAAATATGGAACTTTGATTCGAATAAGGAGGGACTGAGGACATTTCTCCCTTTACAGGCATTTTATTAGGGTCGCCCACTACCTTCAAATAGTCACCGCATGTATATGGAACACTTAAATGGCCTTGCAGGAAACTGGAGATCGATCACCGGGTGTTCCCTTCATGTCCGGAACAAGAAGTTTTAGAGTTTTGGACGCTGTCCCGTGGGACCATCGTGTAGTGCAGAATGGCGATAAATGTCCATGTTTTCGCATTTTGCACCTCTGCACTGCGGAGCTGTTGCCGGGAATCTCTATTCTCGACGTCTCCGGGGACAAGCGGCTCCGAGCTCCAGAGATCGGGGACGGGCGCCGTTGTTTTTAGAAGGAGACCTGGCTCTGTGCACTTTTGTGTTTCAATAATCCTACACACAAAGTGCTCGAGATGTGACTTGTCGTACTGTACTGGGACTCTCCTGGTTGGACAAAACTGTTGTTGATTAGTCCGGTTCAGTGATGCCGACTCCTATCGAGTTGGCTATTGACTCGACTCAACTTGCGACTCGATCAGCAACACTGGTCCGGTTACTCTCAGAGAGGAACTTCTCCACTTCCACCTGCAAATCCCGTTCTGATGACCTTGCTGTGCTCAAGTTAATGTGTTCTGACTAGTGTGCCAATTGAGTCCAATTTTTCAAATCGTCGAACCAAATCATCATAACGAGAGGTGTTACTTTGAGTCACGAAATTTTGATCGTTTGGCCAACCTTCGATCCGAAACGTTTTGGGCGAGTAGCATCTCTGACTAAAACCCCTCATTGCTAGGACTAACGCCGAGCTATGTTCTCAATGACTATGTGGACTTATAGCACTGCGAGAAAAATAAAAACGAAAGATACGCGAAGGTTTACGCACTAAAACCTTTCTTCCTTGGCCGTTCCTTAACACCTCGAAATCATTGTTCGTTTGATGTTCACACTTTCGCACAAAACGAACAACCGAGCCAACGTGTTCATTGATTGAACGAGCTCACATGGACTCCGTCCCGTTCGCCTTCTGCCTGGCTGTTGTCCATACTCTTCCTACGTGCCTCTCCGACCTCTACAGGCGGTTTGTGTACTCTGGCTCCAACCATGGGAACCTTCTACGTCTCTCAAGTGCAGTTTGGCGCGAAGCAGCGCTGAGTCTCAGCAAGGAGAAGGACGACGGAAAGACGAAGTACCGAGTGATGTCCTACATTAAAATCTATCCAGGAGAAAGAAGAGGACTGTGCTACTGTGAGCTTAATGAAGCCACCACTGGTTTTGCGAAGACCGTAACCCTGAAGGATGTGGAATCCTCGCGGTTTCTTATAGGTGGAAATGTATATTTCGAGGACGGAACTCCGCGTAAAGAGGAGTTTGAGCACCTTAGGGTGAAGGACGCCTTCACAAAGCTCGTCATTCCCTTTTCTGTCGATGGCGTGCACTTTAGAATTCGCGAAGACCACTTGTTCTTCATCGATGTGCTCAACAATCTGCACAAGCATCAGCTAATGTGTCCTATAGTGTACCTACAGTATCAACCAAATACAATATACGGGAAGGTTGAAGTCGAACTCAACAACTTTTTGATATTTCAAATCGAACAAGGATGCCTAAGAAGCTTTGATGCGCCGGATCGCGCCCGCTTCATCCCCTTCAGCATTCCTAAGGAGGTATTTCTAATGGCGATTCCTAGGCCTCCCAAAAGTGATCCCCATCATGGCTGATTTGGCCTGTTCAAGATTCAGGGGACCCAGGAGAGTATATCCCATATTTCGACGAATATGGAGCGAGAATCTGGATAAAACCTTCACAAACATGCTCCTAAGAGTCTAGCGCACATATTCTGACAAGAATCTCAGGGATCGTTTTTGGGAGGCCTAGGAATCGCCATTAGAAGGCGATTGGCGGTGAGATTTCGATGCGAAATGTGACAATTAATGAGGAAACATAAAAGAAGGCGGTGTTGTGATTAGTAACACCGACAGTAACACCTAACAACATTAACACCTTTGCAGATTCCGTCCGGTGCACCATATCGTGGATGGGAGGCTTCTTGTGAGTCAGGAAGGTGGTAATACGCAGGGAATCGCACGCACAATGTTATATGATTTAACTGAGGCTGAAGGAAAACTCTCATAAGGGCGTCCTCAAGCCATTCAGAGGTATCGTTCATCGCTGTAAGCATCGTGAAACCAAGGTTTATGGGATACAAACCAAGGTTAATGGGATACAACCAAGGCAAATGGGATACAAACCAAGGTTTATGGGATACACACCAAGGTAAATGGGATACAACCAAGGTAAATGGGATACAACCAAGGTAAATGGGATACAAACCAAGGTAAATGGGATACAACCAAGGTAAATGGGATACAAACCAAGGTTTATGGGATACAAACCA
>JADLIF010000630.1:0-11160 GCA_016648015.1 Steinernema khuongi | reverse complement strand
ATAAGAATCTGTCGAAATTTCCGCGATCGGACCGTTTTTGAGGGACTAAACCCTACAAAAACAAAATTTAAGCATCTCAAGTACAGTATCTATAGGATATACTTACTCTAGAATCGTCCAATATTGGTGATCCTTACTCAGCTCGCCGAGAGCTGTCGATTGCACTAACGTTTAGTCACCGGAGCTTACTTTGAACAAAGTTCAAATTTTCGACCTATGCTTACCTAAAGTTGAAATACTTCCAGCTGTGGTGTCCGAGGGCGGATTTTCTTCACTTTTCTTACTTAACTTGGAGAGACCTACTGAATGCACTGTATTTCTTTTGGTTTCGAAAAAAAGCAAAAATTGGGTAAAAATAGACCTTGGAAATACTTCATCTGGTAAAGGTCAAATTCTTTCAATCGGTATGGCTCAGGGTGGAAACGATAGAGCAAGCCGAGCTCTATCCAGCGCCCCTAAGAACGACGAAATTGGAGCGCTCATGTGTAAGAAAATCTTGGTTAAAAAGGTCAATTTTTCGACTTTCAAAAATTTTTTTAAAAAATAATTCGGGGAGATGGCAATTATAAATTGTCATTTGTGACTATGTGCACCGAGACCTATCAAATGCACCCACTCACAAAATTCGGAAAAATGGCCGACTCGCGAACATTCCTCGTGAGATACAGAAAATAATGATTGATGACAACAAGAAATAAAAGAGGAAGAGGTCCTAACCCATATAGGCTCAATCACACAGTGAAGGTGTTTGCTTAAAAAACTCAGTCCTAATAAATTTTTGTGTTGTTGTAACTCTGAGACCGACGACTCGTTAGAAATGTTAGTTAAGTGTCGCTAGGCGAGAATTAAATGCCCAAAGTAAGTCAGTGTTTAGCTAACAAGGGGTGTATGTGAACTGTCCCCCTCGGATCCGGGTGACGCGTGGTGGGTAAGTGCCTAAATACGCCTGCGTGCGAATGCGTACACCAGTACCGGTTAATGATCGGTATCTGCTGAGAAACAAGCGAAGCAAAATGCTGAAAAAGAGGTAGAAATAGTAGCGCTCCCGGAGCGATGCAGTTGAGAATGACTTCTGAGTGTCAAAAACGCCGAAAACGGAGGCATTGTTGCGGGACCACTAATATTTCTACCTCTTTTTCTTGACTTTTCAGCATTTTGCTTCGCTTGTTTCTCTGCAGATACCGAGCATTAGCCGGTACTGGTGTACGCATTCGCATGCAGGCGTATTTAGGCACTTACCCACCACGTGTCACCCGGATCCGAGGGGGACAGTTCACATACCCCCCTTGTGAGCCGATGAACCGCTCTGATCATAGGTCACACCTTCGGACGTCAGAAAATGTGGCAACGAATCTCAGATTCACACATTGCTTCTTCGTCGATCCATATCTGCGCGTCCCATTCCCATTCTGCCCACTCTATAACTGTGTTCTATCCTCGTTCTTCTCATCCCTCTGTGCTGTCATGGACGCCGTCGTACGAACGTTCGTGGACTCCGTGCTCAACATTGCGAGCTTCTCTTGCCTGTTTCTGATGAGCGAGGGAAATAAAGGGAACAAGCTCAGCAACTACTGGAGACGGACCGCCGAAACTGTGATGAAAAAGCGCACAAGCCTCAGTCTGGATGTAACCGTGTCCTTGAAGACTCCTAACGGCGAAGATGGCGTCGCGGTCCTCGTCCAGGGCCCCAAGCTTCCGAAGCATCCAATCTGGGATCTGCATCATTATGAAGTACGCAGCTTCTATGTAAAGTCGGAGTTCACTAAAGAACAGATGAAGGTCGCGGACAGGGCGATCGTTCTGAAGAAGGGCTTCGACTCGAAGGAGTGGCCGTTTCTTCTGGACGTTGTAGGTCGCGACTGCAGGAGCTACTATATCCGCAACTTAGGTGAAGCGTTCAATTCTCTGAACATGGCTTCGCTCAGCCCTATACGAGAGGACAGTTGGCTTAAAATAGAGAACTGTGCGGTGGATGTCCATGGCCCTATGTACAAGTGGTTTCTGCGGATGCTCTCCTGGTCGAATGACAAACGTTTGGCCGCCCTTGCTTTCAGCCAGCCGGTGAACATCGAAGATAAGCTCATCGAAGCTTGCATTTCTTTACGCAATCAACATTCGACGCTTGACATCTGGAACTGCGAGAACATGGCGAATTTGGATGTCCGATTCCTGAAGAAGCTCGTGGAAGCGTTTAAGAATGTCAAGTTCACAGGTGAATATTTGAGGCTGAATGTCGACATTGCTATTAAGAAAGAGGATATCGAAGACCTGCGCTCCAGCATCCTGTCACAGGTGCTAGAAGAACATCCACTGGTTTATAAGGTTCACTGGTTTAAGATTGAGGTTTTGGATTTTAAATTCCTCAAATTCGAGAACGGTATTGCGCGCTGTCAGTTTCGCTTCTCCCTTCATTGATCTTGATCATTCCCTAATGTTCCAGTGTGTTCGAGTGGTTCCTTTTGTTAAGTGAATGCATCTAGATATAAATAAAGGAAATGTTCATAAGAGGTAAGAATAGTCGCAGAACACGAATAAAGCGAAAACAGCGAGCGGTGACTTCGAAAAAATGGCAAAATAGTGCTATAATAAATGTTGCAGAATTTTCTACGCAGCCTGCACATCACTCATACTGTCGGAAAATACATATGTATTTTCAAGCGGGAATTCGAGCGCTGGAAATTTCACGTCGACAGCAAGCTAGTGAAAGTGCTCCTTTAAGCAGATGTAGGGTTGGCCCGAACCAAAAATAAAAACCGAACCGGTATTTATTGGGTTGTCGGGTTGTACCACGTGCCACGTGGTCGACTGAGGCTTTGACCTCGGTGACCGTGCATGTCCGTGCGGCGACTGTCGCTAACTTCTCCTCGCTTCGTGCGAGAGAAAGGGCGTTCACCCAGGTTTTGGGTGACTCCCGGAGGACTTTGACCCTCAGATCCCTTGAGGTCCCCGTGGTGAGCGCGTCAATCTTGAGTTGCTCCCGGTTACCGTCGGAGTAACCGTCCGACTTGGCGCGCAGCGCAAAGCGTGTCACCGACTCACCGGGGGACATCCTCAGGGCATTGTATCCCTGACGGGCATTGGCGCTTCGCTGTCCGTAGATCACTCCCGTGCAGTCCAGGAGCGCCTTCCAATCCTTGTGAATATGAAATGCGTTGCCACATTCTCTGACGTCCGAAGGTGTGACCTTGAGATCGTTTTTTGGCCTGTCATGCAATGTGAAAAAAGATCTGCTCCAGTATATATAGAGAAAAGCAAATGCTTTGACTTTGTCGGGCATTTCAAGGTGTACGTGAGGTCGTACGAAATTATCCATCTAATTTTGACATTATACCTGTACAATTGGAAAAGTACGTAGAGGAAGTACGTAGTCGACGTATCATGGTGTGGTAACACAAAAGTGATGGTGGAAAACTCTTAATTACCCAGCAGCACGACCGCATGCGAACGTGGACACTGTCACGCTGTCACTCGTACTACATACTACCCAACGCAGTCAAATGGGGGCACATCCCAAATTGCTCCAACATTTTCCGTGCTCACTACCTGGTCTTCTATACGGCTTACTAAGCTGTGCAAGCAACCCACGTAAAAAATTACATTCAATCTGCCGGTCTTTGCCGTGTTTGAACGAACCATCAATGTGTGCTCTTCAGCTCATCATAGCAGATGCTTTAAAGGACACACCAATTAGGGTCAAAACATCTAGTTCAAGAAACAAAATCGATTGTGTCGATTACAGAGAACATGATTGCTCAAGCCACTTTGCCTTTGGATTTGTTTAACCACAACACATGTTTTACTTGGTATTCTCCAGAGGTTTTAGCATTCCACTATATTATGTACTCTGCCGTTCTGCGGAGCTACTCCTCCCGTTCTGCCTATGAGGCAACGCAACTTTTCGTACATAACTGATTTATCTTCATTCTACAACTGTCACATATATATAAATAAGCAACTGATGGTCTATGTTCCCCGCTCGACCTTCAGGAAAGTTATCAGTTCTTTCGTGTAAGCATATCTACTCAAGTCGAAGTTAGCCTCCTTGGATAGAACCACAGCAAGCGCCGACTGGTCAAATCGATGGCATCCTGCGAACTTATCTCCCATGCTTACAACCTTAAAACAGTTTAGTAGATGGAAGACCAGGATAACAAAGCCTACCGTGGAGTCACAATGTAGTTGAGCGCCCTTTGGGGCCATACACTCTTTCTCTAAGGAGCAGGCGACCATCTCCTTTAGAATTTTGACCGTCTTCGGGGAGCGTATCCACAGGGTGACACCGCCCGCGAACATGTTCAGCTTCTTGGCCTGCTCTTCTGGATAAGAGAAGCGCACGAACATTTCCGTCATGGTGACGGGGAAGATTTTGTGACCAGTGTCACATAGCTGTACGACGTTGAGACTTTCAGGACGTTTAGCGTAGTTGATTACGGTCTAAATAAAGGGTGTGATGCAAAATGAATATTCATCACCATAGTGGTGCGCTCCGACATTTTGCTTTCACCCACCTGAATCGATTGATTTGAATCGTCGTGGAAGCGCACAGAGGAATCCACCCAGAAGACCAGCGGACTCTCCATGAGCATTTGCGCGATGATCAAGTGCTTCCAACGGTACTGAAACAGCTTGCGAACGTAAGCAGGGTATTCATCGAAGTGGAAGGTTCGAAACTCGACTTGCTTCGGGCAGTGCCTCCTCATCAGTTTTGTTTCGTCCTCGTCGACGTCTACCATCCTGTAGATCACAAGACGATATAGAACTCCTTCTAGGGCTCTGTATGTCTTCAAGCGGCTACAGAAGGTTCTAAACGCGTTTATTGGGGTTAGCAAGGCGAGCCTTATTCTACCTCATCTCTGACGCGTGATTCCTGGAAAACGCGCTGACGATAACCAGGTCATCAATAGTCACAGAGCCAGTATCGCCATGGAGTGAATCGAGGTCGTATTCGGCAAAGAACACCGAAGCGCTTGGTATGTTTGCAGCATAAGTGGAATAGAGTTCGAAATCAACGAAGGGAAACGAGCAAAAGGCGAATAGTAGCAGTAGCAGTCCTAAGACCACAGCGATTTTCACGGAACGTCTATCTCTGACGACAGATAACATGGATTTTGTAGAAGGAGATCTCTTCTCGGATAGGTCAGCAATCAGAGGACTATCCCACTTTGTCATTTTGAACATGTGGTCGCACATGTGGTTCCGATTAGCACAAGCAGAGTGTAGTAGCTGCTGAAGACAAATCCACGGAATAGCAAGCGATCCGTCATAGGAATGATGAATCAGATTGTTTGACTATCAATGTTATGGATGGCACATGGCACAGCAAAACTGCTTTTATTGACGATTTCTCTTCTTTCTACAAGTGTTAGATATAAATTCACAACGGAAAGCCTATTTGTAGCGCTCGATTGTGACGAATGTTATGTCTCCTTCGGTATATGCATATCTACTCAGGTCAAAGTTGGCCTCCTTGGATAGAACCAAAGCAAGCGCCGACTGGTCAAATCGATGGCATCCTGCGAACTTATCCGGTACGTCAAAGATCTTAAAGCCCTTTTAGCAGGTGCAAGAGTTGATGTAGCCTACTGTTGAATCACAATATATCTGAGCGCCTTTTGGGGCCATGCACCCCTTCTCAAGGGAGCACGCGACCATCTCCTTCAGAATTTTTATCGTCTTCGGAGAACGTATCCACAAAACACGGTTTGCTTCATACATGTCCAACTTCTTAGCTTGCTCTTTAGGGTAAGAGAAGCGCACAAACATCTCCTTCATGGTGGCTGGGAAGATTTTGTGACCAGTGGCACCCAGTTGAACGACGTTGAGACTTCCGGGTCGTTTAGCGTAATTGATGAAGGTCTAAATTTTTAGCTGACGTTTCTAGGTGATTCTGTGCTTGATACTGGACAGTGGACGACCCACCTGAATCGATTGATTTGGATCGTCGTGGAAGCGCACAGAGGAATCCACCCAGAAGACCAGCGGACTCTCCATTAGCAATTGCGCGATGATCAAGTGCTTCCAGCGGTATTCAGAGAGATTGCGAACATAATTTGGGTAGTTGTAGGAATCAAAGATTCGCAGCTCGACCTGCTTCGGGCAGTGCTTCCTCATCAGGTTGGTTTCGTTATCACCCACATCCATCATGCCGTAGATCACAAGCCGGTATGGAATTCCTTCCAGGGCTTTGTATGTGTTTAATCGTGTGCAGAATGTCCTAAAAACAACAAAGCCCTGTAGTCAAAGGCTTTAGCAGCTCTACTTCATCTCCGACTCGTGATCCATGGAGTATCCGCTCGCGATAAGGAGATCGCTAAGGTTGACTGAATCAATATTACTAGGAAGTGACTCGAGGTCATTTTTGTAGAAGAACTCTGAGGCAGTAGATATAAAAGGGGTTGGATGAATAACGCTGCGCTGCAGTGGTGCTTTGTCGACTATGAAGAAGGAGAAAAAGGCGAACAGTAACGTCGCCAGTCCTAGGACCACAGCGACTCTCACAAAACGTCGATTTTTAGCCACCAGTAACACGTAGTGTGTGAACGAAGATCTTCGTTCGGAAGGGTTGTGCCACCCTGACATCCTAAAAAGGTAAAACATACAGAAAACAACAATACGGGAAATCGCGTTGCCTATAACATCAATGAACAAAACGTTATTGTGCAGAAATCATACATTTTTGAATCAATGCGAAGCATCTGCAATATATGAAAGGGTCAAAACACGATGGGTTCCGAGCGGCAAACACGGGGCTTTACATAAATAAGGATCACAGGTGCCCCGGCACAGGCGAGAGATGCAGTGTAGATACATGAGTTTTTTTTGGAGTGGCGATGACTGTAGCGACTGGTTAATCTACTTTTTTTGCCGTCTCCTAGTCTCCTGAAATGCCAATCACGACAGTTTCGCCAGCCTAGCTTCCGCCTGCCGCCTGGCGTTCTTAGTGCTCAGGTTACATGGGCCCATGGACATGGTGCGGAATTGAGTGAAGTACCCTGTAGTGCCCTATGAAGTACCCTGCACGATATTTTTCATCTGAAGTGAGTTCCAGAGCTGCTAGTGCATTCTATTTCCGTGGATCGTGTTCCAGCTCAAGCCGAAACAAATGACCTTCTCTGCTCTAGCCCCAGTTACCAGAAATCAATATTCATTGTACACAACACATACCACATTCATCGTGTACCTACAATACTAAACTCTTGACGAGCTTTTCCCGTGATTCCATTCGCGCCTGCATATGTTGTTCTCTGACCAAACGAGCCACCCAGAAGAGCGCTGAGCCAGAGAACAACATAAGCTGTAAGGCGTAATGTATCGGGAATGATTCTCCCCAGAATAGTCTGTTTGTGAAGTAGATGGCTACGAGGAAGCACCTTGAGATTTCCATGTACGGCGCAAACCACCTAAACGCTTTCCACTATCTTATATGTAAGAAGAAGCTCTCTAACCTGCGGTCAAAGAACGCTGCCACGCACTGCATGGTCGCGATGAAGTAGAGCAGCTGCTTCGTAAACTCGTAGTAGGTCATCTCGGCTCTGTCAAACTGGAAATGCATAAAGGTCCAGATGACGACGACGAAGTGGGTGCAGCAGTAGGCCTTCAACCAAGCAGGGACGACCGGGTCGTAGCGAATCACGCGGTTCTCGATCTGAGGAATTCCCTTGGCGGTGTCGTCAAGGGCGTACCAGTGGAAGAAGAGGTGGACTTGGTGGTTGACTCCCGGGAACCATCCGGGAGGGTACAGCGCGGCGCGGACTTTGTCGGCGAAGGTTGGAAAGAGAGGACGACCAAGGCGGTCTTTCAGTTGTCCCTTGTCCCAGAAGTAGGCTTTGAACTTGTAGAACTGAAAGGAAAATAGCTAACTAAAGAAAAAGTAACTAAATGATCAGTAACGGTTATACATAAATCCGTCCCTGATGTTTCGCGGTTAATTCCTTGATCTCCATGTCGCGCGTACTTCTTTCGCCCGATGTCATCGAAATATGTGTGTCTCACGAAGGACAAAAAGAAGGTACTGTCACGTAGGTAATATAAAAAACCAGTTTGGATATGGGTGCACATAATCCGCCGATATTTAAAAAAGGAATACATCTATTTATCACAAGAGCTTATATTGGTATAACACGAGCCTCTCATGAGAATAAATTGATGATACCTCCCTGATTGCGAGAGAAAATTAGGAGGGTGACAAATAATTGATTTGGAAAATAGAGATCTATGGGGTTTTGAACCGATGTGCATTACTACTTCTTCTAATTTTGAATTTCCAGTGAACGATATGGGTATACTTGGAGGAAGCGTCGTTGTCCCCGTTTCACCCAAAAGAGTTTGTCACATATGTCACATATGAAACTAGGTCACCACATGATAAATGTGTTAACTTCGTGCACTCCACCCACGGAGCGTCGAAAATGTGCGGTAACCCTTCGCCAAACACTAAGCAGTCATCAGAAAGGATCCACAGCATCAGGGTCACAGTTTGTGAGATATCAAAAAGGTTGGGTTGGGTGATTATGGTTTCATTTGCTTTAAAATTTCGAGCGCTTTTTGCGGTTCTTCTTTGGAAGTCGCCCACCTGAAGCCAGAGCTGATTGAAAGAGTCTTCATTCTCCACGAGTCCATAGATCGGTTTATCCTCCTCGCGCTCTGCTTCGAACGTGCCGAACATTTTGTCCCAGATGATAAACACTCCACCGTAGTTCTTGTCGATACAGTAAGGATTGCGACCATGGTGGACACGGTGATGGGATGGAGTGTTAAAGACGATTCCCAGAGGTCCCAGGTCCCCGACGAGCTGAAACCACCATGTTTCGACTTGATCGTGATAACACGGCTTACACTACTGTGCATGACAAACTGGTAGATCTCGCTGAAGTATCGGTGGACGAGAAATATCGAAGGAGGTATGAAGAAGGCCGGAAGGCAATCGTAGAAGGCTAGTCCGGCATCTTGGATAGCCGCCTGACGGAATGCAGTGGATGGATTGAAATATTCACTGCTGTGGTGAATCGAGTGGAATCCCCAGAAGAAGCCGATTTCTTAAAAGAATGCATCGTTATAAAGAATACAAGAAAGACGAGGTGCTAGTTTTGGAGAGATGGCAAATTTTATGAAACATACCGTGGATAGCTCTATGACCAAGATAGTACATGAAATCCTGGGCAAATAAGCATATGATCCACGTCCAGATGGAGTCCCAGGGAAGTGCATATATCCGGAAGTTCTCCCAGATGTAGATATAGGGGAAGATGGCGACAGCTTTACCACCAAATCTGGAAAAGAAGGCATATTTCCTGAGCATTGCAAACGGAGCTTTGCTAAAAGGTTAAATAAATTTACTGTTTTAGAATGTTTTGACACTTTCTTAAGGAGTCAGGGGATAAGTGCCTGGCCATACTGATCATTTGCTTTATTCCTAGCCACAGCGCGCACTCACTTGAAACATTGCGAAAGAATCCCAGCAGAGATGCATGCCACCGAGTCGTTTAGTGCAAATCGCTCTCCTCGACCTGTCAAATTGACGATAATAAACTCAGTGAGGACGAAAACCATCCACCAGGTGCTGACCTAAAAACCCTTTGTGCACGTCCGTCACTCCTTCCCTGTTACCTGAACGTCATACTGCGGGACTTCTTCAATAGTAGCGTAGGTCGACTCAGACGGCGAAATCAGATACACCGCATAACGCAAGTTCCTCAGGGTCAACCTGCCGAACAGGCAATATCCCAAGGAGTCAGGGGAGAAGAGACTGGCTAGGAAGTTGGGCTCAGGAAGGGTACCATTGGTTGTGGTATTGATCATTTGTTTTAGTGACAACCCCGCGATGGGATTGAGCACGCGGGATCCACTTGTGCACGGATGTCGCAAAAATGGGGGAGGAGATGAGAATGGAACGGTCAAAGTAATTATGTCACGTCGGTGGAACCCTCAAAAGACACTCGGAGGGGCGGTGTTCCCGTCCTGCACGTCGGTGAGCTCAGACTAGGGGGATAAGTAATCAATCAAAATTCCGGATTTTAAGCAGGATTTGTAGGGTAATCAACCAACGCTTTATAATGACGAAGTAAGATATCAAATTCGAGTACGTTGCAACATATTTTGAGAGTTTTGTGTCGCCTGACGATTTGAGCATGCGTGAAGTATTTCAGGACTAACCCTTAGGTATTCCGCATGAAGATTGTCCGGAACGGGTTTCCAGGTCAACCAACAAGATCACATAAAAATAGAAGATAAATCTCATCCCAATGTTGCGTTCCACGTTTCACGGTTCTGGGCGGAGTCCAGTTCTTCAAAAGGTCCGTTCTCATTCTCTTAAGTGTCTTCCCGTCGTCACTTTAATGTCGGGGTTCCTTTGGCAGGCGACTAGGTCGCCCCGCGAGCGCATCTATATTTTAAGTATCATTCGGTCATGGTGGTTCTTCAGCACAAAACAGAAGTGAAGATCAAACATATGAGTGGGTCAATGTTGTCTTCGGATTGTTTCTCAGGTTATTGTTCTGTCATATAGAGATCGAGAACCGACGGTGCCAGTGAACAGTCCCCTCGAGATTTTGGTAAAAGTATATATGGTGAAATGAGGTAATGTAAGTTTAGAAATAATGCGGAAAACCGGTTTGATAGGATGCGACAAAGTTTTTTTAAGTCTCTTTAGGGAGACACGGCAGACACGCTTGATCCACGCGAGACACCGTTCAGTCGGAGTCGGGATGGTGGGAAGAACCGGTAGCAAACTGTGTTGATCTTTTGCGCACTTTGCGCGTTCCAACTATCCCGAGAAAAAATCATTTTTTCTTAAGTTTAAAAAAGGGCTTCGACTTGACAACTGTTTTTTTAGCAGCTTAATATAAGATCAGCATAAAATTAACCACTTGATTGTTTTTACAGGATCACATTTTATTTTGGCATCGGATATGTAATGACGTAAGCATTGGTGAAAACCTGTCAGTAGCATCGCAAAGTTTTTCGAAAGTAGCATAAAGCGTCGATGACCTGCCATTATTATCATTCAGTTCGCTGAGCCCAAAAAACCCCACAAGTCAAAGATGCTGATCAAGGTGAAGACGCTGACCGGGAAGGAAGTGGAGCTGGACGTGGAGCACAACGAGCGCGTCTCGCGCCTCAAGGAGAAGATCGAGGAGAAGGAGGGCATCCCGCCGTCCCAGC